>MNCI01026977.1:318903-335195 GCA_015680685.1 Gnetum montanum
AATTTCATCCCCTTAGCTATACCAGAAAATTAAATTTGGAAACCACCTAAGCAAAGAGGACTCAACATTATACTCTTTCGAGGACATGTTCTTTCAATAATTAACATCACACAGAAATAAAGTGAATCTATTAAGGCAAGCAGTAAGGTATAACCTAACTTTGGTAACAACCTTACTAACAATTGGTCTCATGTGATTGCAGATGGCCCCGAAATGCAGACAACAAGAAGGTCCTGCTTAAGGTGCGATTGAACAATTTCAGAGAGGTGGAAGACAAGATCCTACCAGATAACATGCATAATAGGAGGAACAATCATTCAACATTCATCAAGAAGATCCTCCTACCGTATGGTCTAGGTAGGCAGAAGCAGGAGATATCCTCTCTGAAAGTGGTGTCTAGTACTCAGGGGAAACGTACCAATTTTGACACAATAAAGTAGAAGGCACCATGGTTAAAATTTATGGTGAGACTATTGATTTCTCTATTCAAGCCATTTTGGAAGTATTAAACCTTCCGAATATAGGGCCAAAGGTTGCTCAGAACTAGCTGGACACTTTTAGAATCGAGCAACTTAATAAACTATTGACAAAGAATAAAAGGGTGGCAGAAGAAAAAGAGAAGGCTTTCTGGGCTGCCTCTATGGCACAAGTGCAAACTTACACATATGCCAAGGCACTCAAGGCCTTATAAGAGGAGAAACTCTAGGCCATACTTCAACGCTATCAAATCCCAAGACCTGGAGTGCAAGAAAAGGGAAAGACATCTATGGAGGAGTCACTGCCACCAGAAACTACATGAGTTCCAAAATTTTGTAAATATTCTGTGTGTTGTGTCTTTGTTTTGTTTTCTTCCCACATTGTGGCATCATCCCATTTCTTTTTCCAGTTAATAATCCCATACCTATCCACTGTGTAATCAATGGAGCTTGTTCTCTCTATAACTCGAGGACGAGTTTTCATTCAGTCGTGGGGGTATGATGAGTCATGAATTTGCTGGCTGTGATATCGCAGCTGTGCTATCACATTTGTGATATATTAGCCCTGTTGTATCAGTAGCTGAGATATCATAGTGGCTGTGATATCGCAGCCGCGATATCGCGTACGCGATATCTCATACCCCGCGATATCGCATACGCGATATCGCGTCTTCCCTGTGATATCGCGTACGCGATATTGCGTCCTGCCTCAATGTCTATAAATAAGAGACAGCTTTCCTAGTTTTAGGCATATAATTTAGTTTTGTAGCAAAGCTCTGGAAGTTTGATCCCTCCAGAGTTAGATTTTTTCCCGTGTCTNCACTCTTAAACTCCTAGAATGCGGAACGAGTACGACTTGATTATGAGCATTTAAGTGTGACTACTTGGTAGCCTAGTGGTGTAGATAGGATCTACGCTTGGTAACCCAATGGCATATTTGGAATCTATGCTTGGTAATCCTAGTGGTGTACCTAGGATCTATGCTTGGTAAATCCTAGTGGTAGTCGTGCACGAGGTCCAAGATGTGTACGGTTGATCAAGGAATCTATTGCTCATTGCACTTAGGCTAGATTAGATTTCCTTACCTTTTCCTTCTAGTTTAGCTTAGTTAATATTATTTTCCACTACCTTCAGAAGTAGCATAGAATTAGGAACATATCATACACCTTATCTAGACTAAACCATACATGACAAAGCTAACACTAGTCCAGGTGGGAAGACAGCGAACTGCAACCTAAGGCTAACTGTCTAGGTGCCACAACTAGTCCATTTGCGGAGTTCAACCGGATCGCATGTACATGCTCGTATTCATATGGTTGAGTGTAGGGATACCTCACCACTCATCACCTGGGTCAGTTACCTCATGTCCCAATATCTACAATCCCTTCTATACTTCGTCTCATCTCACTGTTCAGGTAATTGTAGCTCGTGTCCCATGTAGCATAGAATTTTCATCTCATTTCGGTGATATGTACATGTGTGTGTTTTGTGGAGTTAGTGCATTTTACATTTAACCCTTCTAGTACCCATGGACACTTTTAAGTATGGTTACACAAGGGCATTATAGGTTGGAACCTACTTTGGGGAGGATCCACTTGTGTAATCTTTAGTAATCTTCACTTATGACACAACTCACACACACTTTTTATTACCCTCAGTGTGTTGTTCATGATATTCTTTCCCTTATTACTATCCCTTCGATTCAACATTCCTATGTATAATCACATAGCCTTTTTCTCTACCATTTGAGGTCCTTATCGATAAATTCCACACCATCATAATTTTCGTGCCTTCAGAACTAGTTGAATTACCCTAGAACCCTTTAACAATTGTCCATATGACCTTAGTTTACATCGTTTAATTTCAAAGAAATATTAAAAATTCGGTACATTCTCTAAGTGCCCTAACTTCAATGAAAATATATATATGTGATCCCCCTATGCTAATCAACATCATTTGCAATTATTCACGCAGGGAAAGTTTTTCAAGTCCTCTCTACAACTCGTGATTATACATCCCTTACTTTCATATCCATAACTCGCTCATTGGTACTCCGATTTTCATTTTGTTTGCACCTACTTGAACCCGGAGTGTTCAACTCAGTCGTCGGGGAGGGGCACATGCCGAATAGGGAATAAATTTTTTAAAATTCCTCATCACCCAAAGGACATTATTAAGGGTAATTAGTTATAAAATAAAGAATAAAATGTGTCAAAAATAATTTCATCCCCTTAGCTATACTGGAAAATTAAAATTGGAAACCACCTAAGTCATAGGACTCATTATTACAATCTTTCGGGCAAGATCACACGAAGATTAAAAAAATTAATTAATTAAGGCCAGTCGTAAGGTATAACCTAACTTTGGTAACAACCTTACTAACGATTGGTCTCGTGTGATTGCAGATGGCCCCGAAACGCAGACAACAGGAAGGTCCTGCTCAAGGTGCGATCAAACGACCTAGGAGAGGTGAAGAATAAGTTCTTGCCGAACAGCATGCAGAGCAGGAGGAACAATCATTTAGTATCCACCAAGAAGACCCTGCTGTTGTACAATCAAGGCCTACCCTCTGTAAAAGTGGTGCCTGGTACTTAGGGGAAATGTACCAATTTTGACACAATAAAGGAGAAGGTACCATGGTTAACAATTGTGGTGTGACTATTGATTTCTCTGTTCAAGCCATTTCGAAAGTATTAAACCTTCTGAATACAAGGCCAAAGGTTGCTTAGAACTAGCTAGAAACTTTCAGAACCAAGCAACTTAATAAACTATTGACAGAGAGTAAAAGGGTGGCAGAAGAAAAAGAGAGCAAACTTATACACACGCCAAGGCACTCAAGGCCTTACAAGAGGAGAAACTCTAGGCCATACTTCAACGCCATCAAATCCCAAAGACCTGGAGTGCAAGAAAAAGGGAAAGACACCTATGGAGGAGCCATCACAACCAAGAACTACATGAGTTCCACCAATTTTGTAATCATAGGATTTTATTTTGTGTTGTATGTTAATTTTGTTCTAACTCCACACTGCAGCATGAATCCATTCTAGTCAGTTAATAATCCCATACCTATCCACTGTGTAATCAATGGAGCTTGTTCTCTCTGTAACTCGAGGACGAGTTTTCATTCAGTCATGGGGGTATGATGAGTCATGAATTTGCTAGCTGTGATATGCCAATGGCTGTGATATCACAACCGAGATATCACAGCCATGATATCGGGTCCATTGCGATATCGCGTACGCGATGTATCGTACGCGATATCGTGTTACATTGCCAAATCTATAAATAAGGGGTGGCTCTCCTTTGTTTCTCAATTTTATGTTAGATTGTAGCTAGAATCTGGTAGTTTTGGCCCTCTAGAGTTAGAATATTTTCCAGTGTCTTCCCGCAGTGTGGTGAATGTAATTGTACGGCATCCTTTATTTGAGTGTGACATACTTGGGGACACACATGAACAACAATAAAGATCGAGATTACTTCATCATTGTAGCATTTAATTTATTTGTTTGTTTATTTAATTGTTATTTACTACTTTCCTAATTAGTCTCTCTCACCCTTAAAATCATGTTAGAACATGGAATGAGTACGACTTGATTACAAGCATTTAAGTGTGACTACTTGGTAACCCAGTGGTGTACCTAGGATCTGCACTTGGTAATCCTAGTGGTAGTCGTGCATGAAGTCCAAGATGTGTACAGATAGTCAAGGAATGGATTCTCATCGCACTTAGGCTATATTAGATTCTCTTACCCTTTCTCTCCTAGCTTAGTTAAAATTACTTTCCATTTCCTTCAGGAGTAGCATTAGATTAGGAACACATCATACACCTCACTCTGGACTAAACCATTCGTGAAAAATATAATACTAGTCTAGGTGGGAAGACAATGAACTGCGACCTAAGGATAACTGTCTAGGTGCCACAACTAGTCCGTTTGCGGAGTTCGACCTAATCTCGTGTGACGACGCTCATATTTGTATGGTTGAGTGTAGGGGGTAGCTCGCCACTCATCACTATTGAAACTAAAACTAATTTGATTTAAATTTTTTGCATAAATGTAACAATATAAGTTGGAGGAATATCAAATAAGTTTCAAAGATAATACACTATGATTTGAGCAACAAAGGTAGATGGTTATCAAAATAATCTTTAGATTTCACTTTTTAAGATCCTTTATAGTGAATATTAGTCCCTGCAATGACAAAAAAAAGTCAAATAATATTATATTTGAAAAATATTTTGAAGTGAATAATAAAATATAAATCACTCACATTTTTGGGTAATTAAATCATATTATTTCTTCCATTCATGAAATAGAATATCTCTTCTACTTTTCTCCATTTCTTTTTTTGTAGTTCGAGATCTTAAGCTCTAGTTGAATTTTATTGAATTTCTCCAAGGTCTTGCTCTATTTCATAATGAAGTTGAAGAAAATTATGAAGCACACAGATGCCATAATCAACTTGAGAACTTTATATAATTTCATTTTAACAAATTGTAAAGTCCTCCATCTTCCCTTTAACAAAGCAAAATCATGTTCTATTTTCACTCTTCATCTTGATAAAAACTTACCAAATTATTTATGATCATTTGAATTGATATTTTTATATGATTTCAACACTTCTGAAGAAATAGGATATGCAGAATCAACAATTAAAATAGGATAGATAGTAGTCCCTTTAAAGTTAAATGTAGGAGAATTAAATCCTTTCCTTTATTGCATACATTTTTAATTGTAGATTCATTCCAATGGTTTGCATCATGCATTTCACCTAGTGCATTTAAACATACATTTCAATTTTTTTTTTTGCCTCACATTACTTACAATAAAACACTAGAGTAGTGAAGTTGATTGTAATAGCTTACTAGATTATAGCTTGAATCAAGGGCATGAGCTAGATTTATATGTGTGACATCCATTGCTCTACAAATCATCGGTAATAATGTAAGTGATTGAAAATCATTGGTATAATTATGTACATGATTTGCAAATGATCTATAATTATATTAATTATTAACCAAATATATTTCCAGATAGTTGATTCCCTCACACAATATAATTTAGTCGTTCTAAATGTTAAGGTATTATGACCAAGATAATGTAGAACTAAATAGAATGCTTTTTCTAGATGTAATGGATATTGAACATACTCTGATGCTTCGTTGCTACATAAATATGGTTGTATTTCATTTAATAATTTTGTAATATAGAGCATATGTCATTTGACAATGCATCCTGTATAACTTGTTCAACCTTGATTCATTGGATTTCCATATTTCATTTTGAATAATATTCCAGAAGATATTTTGTCGTGGAAATCCCCACCATTCCCTATTTGATTATGATAAAGTTTGACTTTCATATAAAGTAACAAACATGATGTATACTTTAAGGTAAAAAAATTGCTAGTTAAAAATTCTCTTAATAAAGTCATCCATATCATATAAACATCCCATTTTTTTTCTTGCAAATAAAGTAAATATAATAAATATACTAAAGATAATTTTACATCCAAATAAATTTTAAGCCATAAGTATTCAAAAATTTTAGTCCAAAACATATATAATAAGAAAATTTAGAAATAGAACTCATGAGAATTAACAACATATTATAAAAAAAAGCCAAAATGATAAGTATATTATAAGAACAACTTGCATAAGGATGTGATGTTGTAAATAGAGTAAAATAACTTGAAATTTTTTGAATTTAACTTAAGATAATGTTGATAAAGCTTTGAGATCAAATGCAATCTAATGGTAATGTAGTTGGAATGAAATGGCTTTGATTTGTATTCAAAAACTAATCCATGTTGTTATTTTAGCTACTCTTTTTGTTTTGTGAGACCCATAAGAAAAAATTTGCAAGTTTTCTCATATGTATTATAGTTTCCCGAGGATGAAGTTCTTGCCATGTTTTAAGTTTCTCATTAGAGAAAAATGCATAGCCTTTTTTCTCATGTGTGCTATGACCAATATTATGAAAAAAATAAGTATGTTAGATTAGCATCACATCACAACGCAACACACTGCCATGCACATAGGATATCAATTGGAAGATTATGGGTTCAATTCTTGCTTGCACTTCCAAGTGTGGTAGTAGTGGAGTAGCCTTATGATTGGACCATTTTTGTTCATGGATCACATCTACCCTATTCTATGGGTAGGGGTTGACCAACCCCAAGTTACCTTACCTAAAAAAAAATAAGAAATAAAAAATTGCATAGTAAAGTGTTGCCTTCGTGAAAATTTTTAGGTGGAAATTTGTAAAAACGTAATTTGAAAATTTTAACCTCTCTTTATTTGCTCTTTCTGCATACCATGAAATACTATTCTATCTATTTTGATGAGACTGAAACATTTCATGTATTATTTAAACATGTATACCTGGGTTCTACCCATGCTCACTACCATGGGTGAGAATCGAGGACAAGCAAACATGGTAATACTATGATCATGATGGCTATCAAATATACCATGTAATGGTTTGCATATGTATTTATAAACAAATATGCATTATTTTATGATTTCCACAAATTTATGAGCACAAACTCTGCTTTAATCTATGGAATAGATGGGGTATACGTCTAGTAGTAGTTACTAAATTTCAAATCATTAGCTTCCTACTTTACACTTATATTTGGCTTAAGATGTATACTTAAGCATAACTAAGGCTTATGATTATTACTTCTAAAATGCAAAATTAGATATGTGCTCTAGAATCAAAATGATTGGAAATTCGTAGAAGTAAGATAGAATATATGGAATGTGATTTCACTAGTAACACAAACAGTGATGGAATAGACATGATAATTCAAGACCAAAAAGTCCTTTATTGCAAACAATTTTGCTACCGAAGATCAATCCTTTAATCAAATGGTGAAGTTAATAAAGATATAAGAAAGAAAACTTAGGCAGGATGGTTGATATGGAGACAAGTTAGTTATGTTCTATGTGATAAAAAAATACCAATAAAACTAAAGAAAATATTTTACTAGACAGTAGGCAAGCCTCCTATCTTATATGATGCTAAATGTTGGTAGTACAAAAGAGGCATGAATAATCAATCAATATATAAAAAATGCAAATGCTTGGTGAATATCATTAGAAGAAATAAATTGCATGATAAAATATTAGAGGAAGACATATAGTTCAAATAAGTTAAAGAAATGCTAGCTTAGATGGTTTGGACATGTGCAAAGAAGATCAAACAATGAGCCTATAAAAAAAGGTTGCTACATCACTATCACAGGAAAGCTATCCACAAGAAGAATTAAAAAGACATGGGGAAAAATAATTGAAGATGATCTTAGGAAATTGCAATTAAATAAAGATCTAGCTCTTCATAAAGGCAAATGAAAAAAAAAAACAAAAAAGAAGAAGAAAAAAACAAAAGTCATGTGGTGAACTCTATTTTGTTAGGACAAGGTTATGATGATGATATAAATTAATACAAAAGTAAAGGTAATGGATTATTAGTGTGAATAAAGTAAAGTCTTATGTGCAATGTATATCTACTTTGTTAACCCATTATCACACTTTCAAATCTAAACATTAACTATTTGATAACTAACCAATTTAATTGTATTTAGCACTTGAGATCATGATATACTCATTTCACATTATAGTAAATTATGCTACTAAATTTCATTAAATGTAAATTAAACAAAGTTAAAATGCTATAATGTGTTAAGAATCAATGAAGATCTTAATTGTTGAACATGGGTAGATTTAATCATAATCACTCAAATAAAGACTCTGTCAACTAAGATAAGATACACTACAAGTACTTACCAAATGTTAAAATTTTTCAATTAAAAAAATTAGGAATTCTTCTACTAGTAATTGAAAATTAATGATTTTTGCCATCAAGCAATATGTATTTATAGGGGGAAGGTTCTAAGTACACTAACACAGTTCAAAAATTTGAAATTTTTTCATGCTTTATTATATCCTACAACTAACTAAAAACTTGTCCTTGAGTTACATAAAATAGGAGAAGCCCAGTTACAAAAATTGTAAGATGATATAAGACTAACTAGCTAACAAACTACAAGTGTTCAATTGCAATATATTTGTAGTGTCCATGTTTTTTAAAAAATTACAATACTACAAAATAATTCCTAATACAAATCAAGCATGCACATTAAACTAATGCAATACTATTACAAGCCTAGTGGCATGAGCTATTTGTCCTTTTTCATTAAGAGTTTGTATAGATTATGTAATTTTTCATCAACATTTTTGGGATTACGTATCTTTAATGTAATTTGTCCCATATTCAAAGGCACAAGAACATTATATGGATATGGAAATATGGGAAAAATATTGTTGGCATTGATAAACAAGTAACCAATAGGAGGCTCTTATTATCTAGGGCTTCCACTCTTTGCATGTATTAATCAAACTCATTTAGTCTTTTCACTAGGTCTTCAACTACTTTCCTATGTTATATGAATCATCTTTTGTAAATTTATTTTTTCTTCCTTTTTAACATTAGAGGTTTCTTAGTTTGTTGTTGTTTACTTTTCATTTTTGTATAACATGAAAACATAAGCAAGTTTTTATTTTACCTTAGTTTTGGACCTTCCTACCATGATATAAGCCAAATTGGCATAATGTAGACTAGTGTATTTAATATGTTTCTTGAGATCTTCAATGATAAATTATTTTTATTTAATCTTAACATTCTTGATCTCTTCAATGAGCTGGTAGATGTACTTCCATGCTCTTTTAGTACCCAATTAGGTTTGCATCATGAGGACTTATAGATGATTTCACAAACTTTAGAGCTTCTCATTTATCTCCTTTTTCTTTTAAACATGATCTATATAATGGGTCTATAGTAGTTTCATCTACCTTATGTAATTCTTGTATGTTGTAATTTCTACAATTGCTTGATATTTGATTCTATATAGTTTAAGCATGGACAAAATTATGTTTTCTCTCACTAACTTGGCTATCTCCAAATTGACATTAGCTTATTCTTGTCTAATAAGTTGGAGATCCTCTTTGAAGGCACATATGTCTTTCTCTCTCTAAGCCTTTTCTCAAGTTTAGTAAGCCTCATTTTTAGGCCAATAGCTTCTACCCCTAACTCTATTGCTAATATTGTAAGTATTACCCATTCTCGAGTATTTCAAGCCAATTGAGCATCAACAATTAACCTAATACTTTTAGCTTTGTAAAATTCCATAACATTCTTGAGCACAATGTGTCAGCTTGGTTAATGTAATTGAACTTGGAGCTCTAATGTTTTCTACTTTTGTTTTATAAGATTCAAATGATATCTTTGGTTTAATTTTTCTATCATAACGAGCTTTTCGTATGTGAATAATAACTCAAAATTGTAAGGTAGTTGATAAACTTAAATTCATCATAATGTGACATCGTAGAAACAACATCATATCAATGATGTTGTTGATATGATGTCATCACTCATGCTACATTATCATTGATACGATGTTTTGGGATGTGTGCAGTCCCATAAATATGACACTTGGACACATAATCCAACAACTGTTCATTCTAACTCTTAGGCAAATTCTTGCAATTTGGTTTCATAATTATAGTAGAGAGTGAATGTACATAGTGTTATGTTAGATAGTAGATTAAAGTCTTTATTCAAGTAAATTGTACTTGAACACAATTTATGCATGAAAATAAGGATTGAAGCTATTTTCCATCATTGTAGCATCACTTAGTTTTCTTTATATTTACTTCAAATAATTTCCTTGTTTTGTTAGTTAACACTTTGCTTTTGTAACTGTTTTACTTTATGTGCTTTATTAGTAAAAGTAGAATGGGTATGATTGGTTTTGAGTGTGAAGTGTAGTCCTAGTAGTGACATTTCTTAATTGATTTAGTAATAATCCAACTTGGTAATCCTAGTCATAACTACATGAGTCCAAGATGTGATCTATAAACCAAGAATGGATACCTATAGCCTTAGGATAGAATAGATTCTTACTTCAATGTTACTTAGACTTAGGATTAAGTTTTAGTTTCAATCATGTTTATACTTAGGAATTATTTTAGCTAGAAAACATCAGTTATCATATGCCTCATTGAGAGCTAAGCCATACATTTTTACCTCACTAGCTTAAAGTGGGAAGATAGTGAACTTGAACTTAAACATAATTACTAGCATAATAACATTATCCATCTATGAATTATGATCAAGTCACATGTGAACACTCATGACTTGTATAATTGAGTGTTGGATGCTCCATTTCTCATCATTAGCATCATTGTTGGGGATCAAACCTAGGTTGCTCGCATGATAGGAAAGAATACTTACTACTATACCAACTTAGATAAGGAGGAGGGATGTACTATGTGCTAGTATGACCACCCTAACAGGTGTTGTCTTGTCATGGCACATTTGTAACAAATGGGGGGCATATGCACTGAATCCAAGATTCATTAAGAAGCAGATGCACAAACAGTTACCTTACCCTCAAGGTAACTACCAACAGACCTTTCAACCAACCTATTTACCCACAACTACAGGAACAATACCATTAGCAATGGTAGTAACCACAATCATGGGCAATGCCACTACCACAACAACAATACCCATATCAGCAAACATACCCTTATGGATACTATGTTCAATGTATGATTTCTCTAGGAAATGTAGTAGTTCAAACTCCTTAATACTATCCACTAGAATACCATAGACCTACACCTCCAAGGATGGATTCTGATCCATACATGCATCAATAAATAGTTGGTTCATTGAGTCAACCTCTTGACCCTTTACCACCTATGCCATTACCTATCATGCAATGGGAACTACCATTTAAACCTTAGTAGAAGAATGCTACAATGGCAATGAATGTACAAATAGAAGATCATACGAGCAATACTAAGGGTAAATCTAAGAAAGATCCTTTATTTAGGATAAGTCCAAAAATGGCTAGTAGACTTAGGACTTATTAAGACAAGTTTTACCTATGACAGATCCTCCTACCAACATCATGCTTCCATAACAATTGAATTAAGAACTTAAAACTATTCATGCTTATAGATATAGTATCATACTAGATTAAGGTAGGAACACTTCCTAGGAAAATAATGGATTTAGGAGTTCCTTTGATTTATTTATGATAAGCTAGATATTTACCATGAAAGGCTCTCCTAGACTCAGGTTCCAGAGTAAACTTGATTTCTCAAGACACATAAAGCATGAAACCTATTGCCCTTAAATAAGTGTAACATAAGGTTAGTGCTTGTAGATCAATTTGTCAAAATTTCTTTGGAACAAATAGAAGATGTGGTGACCACTATCAATGGTTGGTCATATCCAGTAGACTTTCTGGTGATTGACATGAAGAATAATGACAAGGAATTTCCCATCATAATGGGAAGAGCATGGCTTAGCACATTTATGCTAAGTTAAGAATGAGGGATTTATCTATGGAAATCTCTAAGGAGGACACACAAGAAGCCATACATATGTAGAGGATTCCATGCATTACCAATGATAAAGAAGGGTGTAGTTGTGGATTGACACTTTAGAACATTAACACAATCCTTACCTCAGCCCACATTAAAAGTGAAAAACATGTGTGTAAACAAAAAGAAACATGGACCACTAAACCAAAAGACATCCCATAGCCAAAAGCTAAGAACCAAAAATTTTCTAAAACATGCATGGAAATATCTAACCCAGTTATTAACTCATATTCTAAGAGAATGACCCCAACTGAGAGCTCAAAAATGAAAATATTTAACCATAATCATACACTAGCAGGTAGGGGAACTGAGGACTAAATATTTGAATTTTAAAATAAATGAGAGACTACAGTTGGACCTTTTGAGATGGAAAGACCATCTATTTCAACAAGATATAAATCCTTAGAAGATCAAAATTTGATTACTGTCAAGATTACCTAGGACAATAATAAAAAAAATAATTACATTCTTTGGATTTTTGCTAGACAAATTTATGATATTTTTGGATATTAAAATAATTTAAAAGATAATTTGATGATAGTAGTGAGGTTATTCCAAGAGCTAATGGTTTCTGTTGGCAGTGAGGATAACCAAGACCTAGCCTTTAGAGATGCATGGATTAAATATACATTCTTTGGATTTTTGGAAAATTTATGTCATTTCTAGACCTTAAAACATTTTTGAATATTTTATTAGAAACTACCTAGCCCATATCCTATGACTTTTATCCTAGAACCTTTATGCTCCATGAAGAGGAAAATATAATAACCTTTATTATTTGAGGGGTTTTGACTTCTCATATATTTTGATGTAGAGAGCCTATAATAGGTAGGAAATCCTTGAAAGAAAGACATGGGATGACAGGTGGATCAATTCTACAAGATGGACCTTCTAAACTTGAATAATAATTTTGTATATTTTATATTTTTGTAAAATAGAAACTTTATACACCTTTTGGATATTTGAGCCATGTACCTATTTTTGTGAATAAATAATAAAATATGATAGATATGAATTTTCCATATGTGCCATTAGGATTGTGAGATTACAAGGAACATTTTTCGTTTCGACACATGCTATACATTCAAGAAAATTTAATATTATTTATTATATATTAATATTATATTATTTAATTTGGTAAATTTTAAACATGAATAAATTGATTTCTAGATGTTTGATTGAGGAAAAATCAATATCATTGGGATTGTTATTTTACATACTATATTATGATGTACCTAATGAAATTTTTAGACATCTATCTTTTTATGGTTGTGCAAAATTCTCTTTTTCATCAAATAAATTTTATAAAATTATTTATGAGTATTATGAAATTTTGCTACACTATATTATTTTATTATATTTATGCTTCTAATTCATAATTTTGATCTATTTTATGGATTTCTTTTAAAATTTCTAAATTAAGGTTAAATCCAAATCCTTGGGGTTTCATAATATCTTCATTAGTTATTTAAATGATATTTTATAGATAATTGATGAGCAGCGAGGTACCCCTACACCCAACCATATGAATCACAAGCATTCACACATGATCCGGTCAAATTCCATGGATGGGACTAGTTGTGGCATCTAGATTGCTATGCCTTGATCGTAATTCACTGTCTTCCCGCTTGGACTAGTGGTAGCTATGTCATGTATGGTTTAGTCCAAAGTGAGGCATATGATTTTTATTATTTTATGTTTTATTGTTCTACAATTAATAATAGGTTGAAATTCAATTTATAATCAATTCAACTAATCTAATTACTAAGTAATAATCAACTATCCTAACATAAGCATTTGATCCCTCTTCTAGTGCACATCTTGAACACATATAATGCTATTGGGTTACCAAACATTAAGCATTGCTGGGATTACCAAGAGTCATACACATGCTCGAAGCTATCGTACTTATGTGCTTAATTAGTTAACATGCATGAAAATATAAATATTAACTAAGTACATGGAAAGTAAATCTAATCTAAGTCAAAGTGCTATAAGGAATAAGAATCAATCTCGATCTTATTATCATTCATGGAATATGTCCAAGTACATTGCTAGTTGAATAAGACTTTATACAACTGACTCAGATCCACTCTGATGAGACGCGGTTTACACTAGGCCGCGATATCGCGTACGTGATATCGCGACCGACGCGATATCGTGTCTTCGCCTACGATATCGCGTACGCGATATCGCGTCGCGCCGCCATTTCTATAAATAAGAGGCGGCACTCCCCTTTTTCCCCAATCCTGGCTAGTGTAGCGAAGCTCTGGCAGATTGATCACTCCAGAGTTAGAATTTTTCCCCATGTGCCCGCAGTAGGAGTCCTAGAGTGAACGGCTCTTTATTCGAGCAGCTTGTAACCTGAACCCAAGTTGTGTACGGCAATAAAGACGAACTTGTTTGGATAAACCTTGCAGCACGTGGTTTCATTTATTGCTTTATTTCCTGCTTTCCTAGTGCGTTCAAGTACGACTTGATTACGAGCGTCTACGGACGTGTACGGCTAGTCAAGGAATCGGCTGCTTGACGCAATGCATGAGTACGACTCAATTACGAGCATTGGATGCTTGGTAACCCAGTAGCGTATTCCAGGATTCTGCGCTTGGTAACTCCCGGGTCTGATGTGTACGGCTAGTTGAGGAATCGGCTGCTCATTGCTAGGCTAGATCGTGTGATAAGTACGACTTAGTTACGAGCACCCACGGGTGTGTACGGCTGGCTAAGGAATCGGCTGCTTATCACACGTAGGCTAAATAGGTGCCTCAGTACGACCACTTCGAGCACTTGCGTTACGTGTGGCGATCCCAGTAACGATTAGCGTTTGGTAAGCTGCAGTTGCATAGTTCAGGGTGTGTCCGGTAAGTGGGAACGGATGCTGACGCTAGTTAATTTAGACTTAGATCTTAGTTAGAGTTAGTTTAGTTTTCTCAACCCTTTCTCCTGGTAGCATAGAAGATAAGCCGAAAATACCAAAAAAATCACATACCTCAGACTTGCTTAACCATACACCGTGACACTTACAAGCAAGCCTGGGAAGACAACGAACGATTAACCCCAAGTGTTTCTTGTGGCGTTAAGGCATTTAGTCTGCGGAGTTCGACCGGATCGCGCGTGTACGCTCGTTTCGTATGGTGGAGTGTAGGGGTACCTCGCCACTCATCACACTCTATGGGCACTCATTGACTTTTCTCTAAGATCATGGAATAAAACTACAAGAATTCAACTACTCAATTGACAAAACTATGAAAAACTAATATGAAAACTGATTGGAAATCATGAGCCTGAGCACTATATTTATAGGTTGGCATATACCCCCCGACGTCGAATATGTGATGTTACATTTGGGCTCTAATGTTGGATACCTAATGTTAGAGTTTGATGAGTCATGAATTTGCTGGCTCTGATATCACTACTGTGATATCATAGTCATGATATTGCATGGGCTACGATATCGCGTACGCGATGTATCGTATGCGATATCACGTCGTGCAGCTAAATCTATAAATAAGGGGCGGTTCTCCCTTATTTCTCAATTTTATGTTAGATTATAGCTAGACTCTGGCAGTTTTCTCCCTCTAGAGATAGAATATTTTCCAGTGTCTGCCCACAGTGTGGTGATTGTAATTGTACGACATCCTTTATTCGAGCGTGACATACTTGGACACGCACATGACCGGCAATAAATATCGAGATTGCTTCATCATTGCAGCATTTAGTTTATTTGTTTATTTATTTAATTTTTATTTATTTCTTTCCTATTTAGTCTTTCTCACCCTTAAACTCACGTTAGAACGCGGAATGTGTACGACTTGATTACAAGCATTTAAGTGTGACTACTTCGTAACCCAGTAGCATACCTAGGATATGTACTTGGTAATCCTAGTGGTAGTCATGCACGAAGTCCAAGATGTNCACTTGGTAATCCTAGTGGTAGTCATGCACGAAGTCCAAGATGTATACAGATAATCAAGGAACGGATGCTCATCACACTTAGGCTAGTTTAGATTCTCTTTTCCTTTTCCTCCTAGATTAGATAATATTACTTTCTATTGCCTTCAGGAGTAGCATTAGATTAGGAAACCCATCATACACCTTACACTGGACTAAACCATATGTGACAAATATAATACTAGTCCAGGTGGGAAGACAACGAATTGCAACCTAAGGATAATTGTCTAGGTGCCACAACTAGTCTGTTTGCGGAGTTCGACCAGATCGCGCATGAAAACGCTCGTATTCGTATGGTTGAGTGTAGGGGTACCTCGTCACTGATCATTGGCACCATTGCCGAGGATGGTGCTAGTTATCTAGATTAGTTATATCATACAAGGTCACTGTAAAGGACTTAATGATATATC
>MNCI01026977.1:353017-371879 GCA_015680685.1 Gnetum montanum
CAAGTTCGTCTTTATTGCCGTACACAACTTGGGTTCAGGTTACAAGCTGCTCGAATAAAGAGTCGTTCACTCTAGGACTCCTACTGCGGGCACATGGGGAAAAATTCTAACTCTGGAGTGATCAATTTGCCAGAGCTTCGCTACACTAGCCAGGATTGGGAAATGAAGGGAGTGCTGCCTCTTATTTATAGATATGGCGGTGGGACGCGATATCGCGTACGCGATATCGCAGGGTAAGAAGCGATATCGCGGTGACGCGATATCGCGGCCCAGTGCATGTCGCGTCTCATCACTTGGTTTCAATTTCTATCTCTATCTTGACCTCATAGTGGAGCTCTATCTTTATACCTACATTCATCTTCATCAGAACTAGATGTTGAAGAGGAAGAGGAAGATGAGAAACTGGGAGAATTTCCATGGCTTCTATAGTTCTCCCTTGGTCTTTTGATTTATCTTGTCTATGTTTAGAGGAGTTCCTAGGCCTTGATGCACTCCTTGATCTAGGAATTTCTCCATATCCTCTATGATTTTTTGCACCAGTTGATTGTAGTCTTTGAATGTAGTAAGGATCTAATTGAGTATAGCAAACCCTTGCTTGAGGTTGTTCACTTCAATTCTCTTTAGTAGATATCCTATCATTTCTCCTACAAGTGTTCTCATCATATGATGAAATATTGGTCTTGTGTGAAGAAGACATGATTTTTTTGATAATGTGTGTGATTTAAAGTATTAATGTTTTCTAAGAGATAGATTGTTAATACCTTTACAACAATTGTGTACAATATAACTAATTTAGATAACTAGTGATGAGCGGTAAGGTACCCCTACACCAAACCATATGAATACAAGTGTTCACACGCGATTTGGTCAAACTCCAAGGATTAAGTGCTTATGCACCTATGCAGAACAAGGATGAATTATGCAGTCACTATCTTCCCAAGCTTACTTGTAAGGCACAATTGTATGGTTAAGTAAACTTGAGGTATATGATTTTTATGTTGTTTTTTATGTTTTCTATCTTGGTCTCCTAAGTGTGTGTGCAATGAAAAGATTTAACTAACTAATGGATTTTTTGTAACACTAAAGTGAATCAAACCCTAACACCAGCATTCGTTCCTACTCTCCAGACACATCCTAGACCAGTGTAACACTACTGGGATTACCAAACACTAGTCGTTATTGGGTTACCAAGTGTTCCACGTATGCTCAAAGTGATCGTGTTGAGTGTGCTAATTTATTGATAATTGATAATTAATAATTCTATGAAAATAACATTAATTAACTACTAAAAGCATCCAATGATATTAAATAACATTAAATGTAATAATTAAGCTATTCTGAATGTTGCAAGGTTTATCACAAAGTTCATCTTTATTTTTGGACAGAAGGTGTGCTTAGGTACACAATGCTCAAATAAAGATTCGTTCACTCTATGACTCCTACTATGGGCACTTAGAAATAATTCTAACTCTAGAAGGAAAAAACTACAAGATTTTGGCTAAAATACTGAAAAATTGCCCTCCAAGACCAAGCACCCCTATCTCTTATTTATAGCCAATGAGATAGGCTTTGACATCACATGTTCGATGTCGCTTGGTTCATCCGATATCGAGGGTCCAATATCATGGGTCCAATAACGGGTTACTTCTTTGGTGACTCATCATATCCCCACGATTGAATGAAAACTTGTCCTTGAGTTCCTTATAAAATATTGGGAAGGTATGGGATTATTGACTAAACAATAACTGACGGTAACATGGAATGACAGACTCAAAGTGCCTGATGAATGGATTAACAAACATATTATAGCATTGGTGTTTATAACCATTGTGGTGAACACTATACATAGATGACATCCAGTCTCTCACTTGACAACTTGAAGAGAGAGAGAGAGAGAGAGAGAGAGAGAGAAGAAAATGAAGCATGTTGCTACCGATGTCAAAAATGTGCACACCATTGTTTGTCCACAACCATATGACTAAGCTTGTTCCTTGCATCAATGCTCTAGCTCTAGTCCATCCTGAGTACTCCCTCCTATCCCAGTACATTGTTCATGTGATTGCCATATGCACACACAAGACAATCACGAATTAGCAAGGATAAATAAGATATAATGTAGTTGATACCTTGCCTAGCTATGAAATTCATTGGCTAGGTTGTGGGTATGGAAGATACTAGGTTAGAGGTGTGTAAGTGATAACTACCCAAGGTGTAGGGGTGAGATAAGTAATGGAATGGAAAAATTTGCGATAGGCCCCCACAACTAAGAGTGCACCTTCGATAGCAATAGGATGGAAAATGAAAGAAAAAAAGGAAGACAAGAGGAATAACAACAATGAAGCCAATAAAAATGGATAGAAGGAAAGAGAAAAACATAAAAGGATGTCATGGATGGGGTGAAATGAGAAATAGTTGATTGTAAGAAATGTTTAAGGGAAAGAACTTAGTAATTGCACCAAAAAGGAATGCCAGTGGATCCTCCCCAAAGAAGGCTTATGCCCTTTATGCCTTGAAAAACCCACAAACCAAAGAGTCCATAGGCTCTAGGAATGGCATATGGAGACAATAGTTAAAAATTCACCACAAGAATTTACTAAATAATAACAATGCATCGACCAAGATGTAGAATAATCATAAAACCAACAATGAGGTAGAATATAGGAAGCAAGATGAAAAGAGAGAATGGAATGGAATCCTAGAATCAAGGTTTTGTAAAGTCCCTTGTGTATTATGTGGTTAAGGTGACTTAATAAAATTTATTCCAAATCTAGATTAAAACTAACCACATCTAGTGACCTCGCATAAACATACTTGACCAACACATCCTCTTGAAGCAATAAGAATGCTTTCACAGAGCAACCACCATTCCAAAAAGAGAAGAATAGAGAAGCAGGAAGTGAGAAAGGGCCTTAGCTATAGGGAACCTTTAGGCATGGGTAACATGTCTTTCTAGTGTCATAACCAATGCTTGTAGCCCATGTTCTTTTATTGTGTCTAAGGGGTGTGCTTTGAATTCCCACCAGTTTGGTTCTTTTTTTTTTTTGAGTGGGAACCACACCATGCAAAGACTTATTTGATTCATTCCACTTCCTAATATTAGTCGACAATGGAATGACCAAAAACCTATGAAAAACAACCAAGTACCCAAGAGAATAGCTAGCACAAATGCATTGAATCCCTTTGAAATCATACCCTTTTCAATCCATTTGAATCTTTTGTTGGTTTGAAGAATACTAAGCCACAAATTCATTAATAGGTTTGATTAGAAAAAGAGACAGTACATTTCCAAAACAAAGGGAGACCATAGAGTTGAATGGATGAATGGATGACATGGACTCATTGCCTGTTTTATCAAAAGAAACCATATCTTAGAATCAACATTAAAAGTCAAAGGTAAGAACCAAACATTAGCAATCAACACCATTATAGTACCATCCACCATCATGAGCACTTATTATGTGATGAGTGAGAATAACTCAAAAAAAATGTAACAAAGAAAGAAATAGTAAAAATGTTAACGATGGTGTAAGAAAAAAAAAAGTAAATATGAAAAATGTGTAAAACAAAAAAGACAAAAGAAACTGAGGGCTTAGAATAATTAGCATTGGTGGCCATCTCCCCCATGACTAAGTTGAAAGGAGAAGATTTGAAATAATGAGCAGGGCTATCCATCAACAAAGGTAGTGTTAGTATTGGTTGTTTTGGGCTCATGGAAAGGTTTGGTTTGCTGGATGTTGACCAATAATTTCTTATCTGGGCTTCTAGGTTTATAGATCATCATGGCCCCTAAAGGAAATGTTTCATGAATGATATAAGGTCCTTCCCACAACATTTGAAATTTAGTTCATTGTGAAACATGTGTAGGATTCGAATAAAGAACCCTATCTCTTGGTTGGTATTTAACTTTTCTAAGTCTTAGGTCATGGCATTGTTTGTTGAAGGCCTTATGCAGTTCATTGGATGACAGGGTGGCTAATTGATTTTCATCTAGCAAGTTAAGATTTATTAACCATTCTTTCTATGCTAGATTGAGGTTAAGGTCAAGGTCACATGATGTATATAGTGTACGGAGCTTAGCTTGGATAGGAAGTGTTGGAAGTTTACCGTATACTAACTCATAGGGAGAGTTGCCTATAGGAAGTTTCCATGTGGAGCGGTAGGTCCAAAGAGCATCATTTAATTTGGTGCTCTAGTCTCGCCTATATTTGCTAATGGTTTGTGTCAAAATTTTTGTGATTTCCCTATTGGTGACTTCAGCTTGACCATTCACTTGAGGATGATATGGTGTAGTTAGTTTATGCTCAAGTCCTAAGCATTGCATCAACTTCCAAAAAGTTGTACTTGTAAAATATCTATCATTATTAGAAATAAGTGCATGAGGCATGCCAAACCTGTTTATGATTTTTTGTTGAATAAATCGTGTAGTAGTAGATGATGTACAATCGGTAATGGCGGCTGCTTCTACCCATTTTGTAAAATAGTCAATAGTGACAACAATGTATGATTTTCCATTGGAGATTGGTATAATAGGACCCATAAAATTAATACCTCATATGTCGAAGGGTTCTAGGGGTTGAATCCATTGTTGTGGACCCTCCATTCTAGTAGTCATTCCCCCATTGTGTTGGCAGCACTCACAAGATTGGATAAAATGATGGGCATCGCAAAATAATGTAGGTCAATAATATCCTACGAGTAAGATTTGAATGCTTGTTTTTCTTCCAACATAATAACCCCCACAAGGGCCCTCATGAGCATCTTGGAGAACTTGTAATTGATTTGTGTTGAGAACACACCATCAGACCAAGCCATTGGAACATACTTTATAAAGGTGTCCGTTGATTTCCATGAAATTTTTGATGTAGTGGAGAAACTATTGTTTCTTTTTAACATCCATCCCTTATGGTGTTTCTTGTGTGAGAAGATAAGTAAGAATGCTACTATACCAATTTGTACTTGTGGATGATTGATTGTTTGTTACACCTGCAAAGAGAAGTTCATCAGGGAAGTGATTACAAATTGGATATTCATATTCTTTGTTGTCCCATCACAACTGAGATAAATGATTGGCAACAACATTCTTGGTGCCTTTATGATCTACTTTTGTGAGATCGAACTCTTGCAAGATCACAAGCCATCGTATGATGCAAGGGCTCACCATTGGTTTATTCATAAGGAACTGAGGTGCACTATGATCTATGTGTACAAATACCTTATAGCCTAATACATAGTGCCTAAATTTCTCTAGTGCAAACACAATGGCTATTAACTCTTTTTCTATTGTGGTATAGTTAATTTGTGCACCAGTAATACTTTGACTTGCACAGTGAATGTGTAGGGATGTTTTTGCTCATCTAACTATGTAAGTATGGCTCCTAAAGAAAAATTCGATGCATTAGTCATTATATGAAATGGTCTGGATGAGTCAACAGCTTGTAGAATGGGTGTTTCTACGAGCTTCTGCTTCAAGGTTTCGAAGGCTAACTCACATTCCTTGGTCCATTCAAAGGATACATCCTTTTTCATTAATTCTACCAATGGTTTTGCAATGTTTGAAAAGTTCTCGATGAAGCATCTATAATATCTAGTATGTCTAAGGAATGATCAGACATCTTTTATAGTTTCAGGTTAATGAGTGATTCCTTGGATGATTTTAATTTTTTTAGGATCTACCTTGATCCTTGTTTGTAAAATTTTATGTTCTAATATAATGCCCTCTTGGACCATTAAGTGGCTTTTCTACCAATTGCACCTTAGGTTGGTTTCAACACATCATTTCAGTACTTGCTCTAATTGGTCCAATGCTTATTCAAAGTTCACTCCATAGGTGAAGTAATCATCCATAAAAACCTCCACACCATTTCCTATTTGCTTCTGAAATATACTAAGAACCAAATGTTGAAACATTATTGGAGCATTGCATAAGCCAAATGGCATTTGCTTATATGCAAAAGTCCCCCAAGGAGTCGTGAATGTTGTTTTGGCTTAGTCTTTTGGTGCTATTTGGATTTGATTGTACCCATTGTAACCATTCAGAAAATTATAGTAACAATGACCTGCAATGGTATCCAAGACTTGGTCAACAAATGGAAATGGAAATTGATCTTTAAATGTTGCCATGTTTAGTAGCCTAAAGTCTATACACATCCTCCATTTACCACCTTTTTTAGGCACAATGACTAATGGACTAACCCATTCACTGTCAGCAATGGGGTAGATGAACCTGGCCTTCAACAGTTCAATTTCTTCCTTAACTACTTTCTTAAGCTTTGGGTTCGGTCATCTTTTCAGTTCTCATCGAGGCTTCATAGAGGGGTCAGTGTTAATTCTATGTTGGCATATCCTAGGATCTATTTTGGTTTATTCGAGATATTACCAAGTAGAGGATTTTGACCATTCATTTACCATCTTTAGTAGTCTTTCTTTTTGTTGAGGAGTGAGCTTATCATTAATGATTACCAGTTTTTCATTCTTGAGAAATGCATACTTCATACTAGTGGGCAATGATTTTAATTTGAGGAGCTCTTGCTTAAAATCATCAGGGATTTCCAACTTCCCCTAGTTAATATTTTCAGTGTCAGTAGTTGGAGGTTGGTGATGGACTTGCTCTAATGCATCTATGCTATCGATATGGGCATAAGTCAAGCTCTCAGTTGGTTCCATGCATAATTGTTCTCTAGGTTAGCTATTAGCCATTGGATGCCTTCCTGTCTTATGGCTACTACATACAGGCATCTTTGTATGTCATTTACTTGTGCACACTAGTTGCATGCAGGCAATGTTAAGCATTATACAAACCAGGACTTCTACACGCAGTTGCACCCTGTGTCACTATATGCGATGCATGGAACTTTCTTCTTCTCGATCCTTCCAAACACATTTTCTTTTGATATCTTTAGAGAAATATCACATATTCCTAGGTGTGCATCAATCATACTTATCCATGCTCTTGCCATTATGATTGGGAAGTCCCCCTTGTAGTGGTTAACTTGGATCACTAGGAAATCGGCTGGATACAACCACCCTCAAACAGTGGTGACAATGTCCTCCACTAGTCCCAAGGGAATTATGATGGACTGGTTTGTCAACTCTAAACAAATGTTTCTCTTGTTTAGTGGAGGTAAGTTCTAGGCTTTATACATTTCTTGGGAGATCAAATTAACACCAAAATCTCAATCCAAAAGAGCTTTGCAAGGCTCATTTCCAGCGATTTGAAAATAAATAAGAGGACTTCTAGGATCAGAGAGCTTCCTAGGAAGATGGCTAGCTTTAATCCAATCAGTGATGGTGTGGGTTAACATGATAGTGTGGGTTGAGTGCGGTTTTTGGTTCGAAGGAAGCTCCAAATATTCAAACAATGATGAGGTGTTTGGATAATTAGCCACTTTTGGTTGTAAGGACTTGGTTGGACTATTGGTTCTAAAGAAAGGTCTCTTCTTTGATTAGTTGTTCAAACCAATAGTAGGTTGAAGATTGATAACCCTTATAGCATTATGTTGTTGTGGTTGGGTAGGAAGCTCGCCCTGCATAGTTGGAGTAGGTGGTAATGGAGCTATGAGTGGAAGAGATGCAAACAGATGATAAGGATAGTACGTATGTGGGGCATCACTCTTAGAAGAAGAAGAAGTTCAATAGTATTTGGGGGTCTGGTAGTGAGGCTAAAGAGTGATGTGACTAGTAGAGTCATGTGGAGAGATCAACTATTGAATGTAATACCCATATGGGTCAAGTTGATGGTAAGGGTACTATTGATGTGGTAGTGGCATTCCCCATGATTGTGGGTGTTGCCATTGTTGATACTATTCATTCGATTGTGGTGGAGCTCCACTTAGATAATATGTCAAGGGTTGGTAGAACTTCCTTGGATTACCTTGAGGATAAGGTAACCTTTTGGGTGTTTGTCATTTATTTAATCATGGGTTTAGTGCATATACCCCGAACTCTTGCAAATGTGACACTACTGGGCAACATTCTCTAGGATGGTCATATTGGCATGTCTCACATTTGCCATCATTGTCTGTGTTTGAATCCACAACCTCTTTAATGATAGCAACCTTGCCCTTACCCTTGTTACGTGCATACATAGCTTCTTTCTTTTTCCTTTTGTCTTGGTTACTACTTTGTTCTCTAGACTCCTCTACTATTTTTAGAACAGTTTGAAATTTATCATCTAGGGAGTTCCTCATTTAATCCACCTTTGACGATACTTCTGATGCAAATTTTTAAATGGGAAAGGTCTTTCTATTCACCATCTTTTCAAGTGGTGACTCTTCTTCATCTTTGCAAAATCTAATTTCCTTCTTTTAGAGGGAAGGATTTCTGTTGTACTCCTCTGCATTTTCTCTTTTCCTCAACTCACCTTCCTCCTTGGCAACTTGCTCCAACAATATTTTTATTTGATGGGCTTTGAGCTCAGATAGCCTTCCTTGGGCATAAGTCCCAAGGGTTCTTCGCGTTTTGTACCTAAGCTCATCTACGAGATGGCATAGTCTTTCCTTTTGCGAGTAACCATGGTTAGGGCAATGATGTAATAATGAATAATACCAGCCCATGACAGCATCCAAGGGTTCGTTTCCTCCTTGTTTCCATCCTTGGATTTGCTTATGTAGGTTGGACACTTAGGAGTATGTTTGATACTTATCGTTGAATGGCTCCAACATGGTACTCCATTGATACCAACTTCCTTAATCAGTGTCCATGGAAACAACTTTATCTTCTGCCATTCATTTTTTATATTTTTCAAGGCACATGCATCATGGAATGCTTGTAAATGGTTTTAAGGATCAGAATTATATCCATCTTCAAATCATGGGATGTTATTCATGTCTAGTCTTTTGATCCTACTATCTCTTTGGTGCCTTGTTGGGATCCTAATGGCCTCTATTATATTTAACATACTTTAGGTGGTGAGTAGGAATTCATCATGATCATGCTACCTATGACGTCTATGATGCCTATGCTATTTCCTACTCTCCCATCTTTCGTGATGTGTCTCTCTAGAATGCCCTCACCCCCTTTATTTACTATTTTGTCAGTGATTTCTATTTCGGCTACCATTGTCCTCATGGTCTTGCCCTTTGTGACTGCATTCAAATCCAAAAGGAGATAGGGAAGAAGATGATGAAGGTGAAGAGGAAGGAGGACTGGCATCATGATAGTGCCTATCACCTTCTCTTTGGTGGTCGCAACCTCAATCATGGTTACGATTGGAATATTTGTCAATGTTATGTATTTGTTTTCCTTTTCCAAACCCTTTATGTCCATTGGTACCAGAACCTGGATTATGAATAGTTGAGTGAAGATTCTAGTACCCAGCTTCTTGACCGAAGTCAAAGAGAGGAACATTGTTTTGTGGAAAACCTCTCAATATAGGTTCACCATTGTCATTTTCACTTAGGACATATGGGACATATTGAGACCACTTTCCCTTCACGGATTCGTAATGTCTCTCCTATTGTAGATCCCTCTAGCATTGTGCCTCCATGGGTTGATACTCTCTTGAGTCTTGTTCATGCACAACGTACTTTGACTATAAGTGCTACATACCAATTCATGTGAGAGCACAAAGAAGCATGGTTGGGATTGAGTGATCGAGAGGTAGCACTATGTTACCTTCTAAATCATGTCATCACAACTGTTCATCCTAGTAGAGGATAAAGGTAAAGTCTAGTACATACTCATTAGGATGAGTGTATACCATGTGAAAATGTTAGGGCATTGGCGGATCATCATGTGCACCTCGCCTCTAATTGTTGATGGTATTAGATCTAGTCGGTGAAGCACTCTTATAAGAAGAATGAGACATGACTGATTACTTAGTGTGTGGTACTCTTTTTCAATGATTGTAGGATAGTTAACTTTAAGGGTTCATTCCAATGATGGAAGGATTTCCTAAGTTCTAATCAATGCACAAACAAAAAAATCCCTAGCAATAGCGCCAATGATGAGCGGTAAGGTACCCCTATCCCCAACCATATGAATATGAGTGTTCACGCATGATTCGGTTGAACTCAGAGGATTAAGTGCTTATGCACCTATGCAGAATAAGGATGAATTATGCAGTCATTGTCTTCCCAAGCTTACTTGTAAGGCACAATTGTATGGTTAAGTAAACTTGAGGTATATGATTTTTATGTTGTTTTTTATGTTTTCTATCTTGGTCTTATAAGTGTGTGTGTAATGAAAATATTTAACTAACTAATGGATTTTTTGTAACGCTAATGTGAATCAAATCCTAACACCAGCATCCGTTCCCACTCTCCAGACACATCTTGAACCAGTGTAACACTACTGGGATTACCAAATGCTAGTTGTTACTGGGTTACCAAGTGTTCCACGTATGCCCGAAGTGGTGGTGTTGAGTGTGCTAATTCATTGATAATTGAAATTAATAATTATATGGAAATAATAGTAATTAACTATTAAAAGCATCAAATAATAGTAAATAACATTAAATGCAATAATTAAGCTATTTTAAATGTTGCAAGGTTTATCACAAAGTTTGTCTTTATTTTCAGACACAAGGTGTGCTCAGGTACACAATGCTCAAATAAAGATCCATTTACTCTATGACTCCTACTATGGGCACTCAAAAATAATTCTAACTTTGGAAGGGAAAAATTGCAAGAGTTTAGCTAAAAGATTAAAAAATTACTCCTCAGGAGTAAGTGCCCTTGTCTCTTACTTATAGCCAATGAGATAGGCTCTAACATCGCGTGTCCAATGTCACTTGGCCCATCCGATATCATGGGTTCGATATTGTGGGTCCAATATTGAGTTGCTTCTTTGGTGACTCATCAACTAGCACCATCCTCGACAATAGTGCTAATGATGAGTGGTGAGGTACCCCTACACCTAACCATACAAATCACAAGTGTTCATGCATGATTCGATTGAATTTTGTGGATGGGACTAGTTGTGGCATCTAGATCGCTATGCCTTGATCGTAATTCACTGTCTTCCCATTTGGACTAGTGGTAGCTTTATTACATATGGTTTAGTCCAGAGTGAGGCATATGATTTTTATTATTTTATGTTTTATTGTTCTATGATTAACAATAGGTTAAAACTCAATTTATAATCAATTTAGCTAATCTAATTGCTAATTAATAATCAAATATCCTAACATAAGTATTCAATCCCTCTTCCCATGCACATCTTGAACACATATAATGCTGCTGGGTTACCGAATGTTAAGCGTTGTTAGGATTACCAAGAGTCATACGCATGCTTGAAGCGATCGTACTTATGTGCTTAATTAATTAACATGCATGAAAATGTAAATATTAACTAAGTACATGGAAAGTAAATTTAATCTAAGTCAAAGTGCTGCAATGAATAAGAATCAATCTTGATCTTATTATTGTTCATGAAATATGTCCAAGTACATTGCTACTTGAATAAGACTTCATACAACTAACTCAGATCCACTTTGTGGGCACTCACTGACTATTCTCTAAGATCATAGAATAAAATTTCAAGAATTTGACTACTTTATTAACAAAACTATGAAAAAATGATATGAAAACTAATTGGAAATCATGAGCCCAAGCACTATATTTATAGGCTAGTGTATACCCCCTAATGTTGCATCTGGGTCTTGACATTGGATACCTGATGTCAGAGTTGATGAAAAAAATGTGTTTCATTAATAATTAATAAGGGTGTTATACTATCCTTCGAAGTTCAAGAGATGCTAGGTTAGAAAAGGAAGTTCACTTTTGAATAATTAATGAAGCATGAAAATGATTAACAACACCAATATCAAGGACCTTTGAAACCATTCTCAAATTAACATATTCTACAAAGAAAAATGAGTTTGATAAATAGCGTACATGGATAACATCTAAACTTTGATCTTTTCAAACTAGATTTAAATGACTCAAAAATCTTGAGTAACAAGTTAAATAATCCAAAATTTGCATGAAATAATACCTTTCAAAATTTTCCTAAGCAATAGATTCATATAGGCTCACAATACTATGTTAGCCTAGTAGTAAGGATCTTGGCCTAGCAACCTATCATAGCCTAAGAATTTATAAGGTTTAGTTATTAAATTCAATACATATGATTAATTATTTAATGTTGGTAGATGTATTTTAATGAATTAGCTCTAATATTCTTGGTTAAATCATAGAATTGCATTGTTGTCACCACTATCATTATTGTTATTATTCTTCTTCTTGTTGTTACTAGTTTCCTACATGAGTGAATGCAATGTACTTGCTAGGATGTTTTGATAAAGTTTTTTATCCTTTATTTTACTATTGTTGGAGCTTAGTCATAGATTTACTTTATATTTTATGATTAAATGTTGAAATTCTATTAGCCCATGAAGTTTTTCTTTTGTTAGTTATCATGTCTTTACAAGTATTTAGCTATGCATATTTACTTCTTTATGTACATTTATGCTTTATTATGCACATCTAGTTATACAACTTTTATTTTATTATGCACATATGCTTATATAATACCCTCTTCATGTAGTAATTATGGACACTGATTCTACCTAGACCATATCCCTTGTTACCTTTTGTGTTTAAACTAAGATTCAGAGTGTTCTTTAGTGGGACCCACCCCATGGGAACAAGGGTTATTAGATAGATTTCCTACCATGGATTTTGATTCTTAAGTTCATGTGAGGCTATGGATTTGGTTGAGACCATGGCACTGAGCAGTTGAGTCTAGTGGTGTGTGGTGAGGCATAGTTAAGACCTATCCTTCTAATGATACATGTACCTCGACCGTTGAGGATGTTAATATTGAGGCTATTGCCAAGACCTGGCCATGAGTGACTTGTTTGGGGTCATGAGGCTAATCTAATGCTAATAGTGAGATTATTCCAAGACCTATCGGTGAGTTCCTTTAGTAGTGAGGATAACCAAGACCTAGCCTTTGGAGATGCCTAGATAAAATATATGTTCCTTGGCTTTTAGTTGAACAATTTATGATATCTTTGGACATCAAATAATTAAATAATTAAAATACACATTCTATGGATTTTATTTGAATTTTTAGAAAACTTGTGGTGTTTTTAGACCTTGAAACATTTTTGAATATTTATTTGGAAATCTTCACCTAGGTCATAACTTAAGACTTTTGGCCCAAAACCTTTATACTCCATGAAGAGGAAAATATAATAATCTTTCTTATTTGAGGAGTTCCAACTCCTCCTACGCTATGATGTAGAGAGCCCAAAGTAAGCAAGGAAATGTCGAAAGAGGGACATAGGACAAAAGATGGATCACATATGTACAAGATGGATCCTCTCAACTTGAAAAATAATTTTTGTATATTTTTTATTTTTGTAAAATAAAAACCTTGTACACTTCTTGGATATTTTAGTCATGTACCTATTTTGGTGAATAAATAAGAAAGTATGATATATATGAATTTTCCGTTTGTGTCATTTGGACCATGAGATTGCAAGGAACATTTTTCATTTTGATAGGTACTATTTTAATATTATTTGTTAAAGAAAATTTAATATTATTTGTTCAAGAAAATTTAATATTATTTGTTATATAGCAATATTTTATTATTTAATTTGGTAAAATTAAAATACAAATAACTTTATTCGTAGGTGTTTAATTGAGATGAAACAAGTGTCGTTGGGATCAATGTTTTACACACTATTTTATGATGCAACTAGTGGCTTTTTGTTTAAGTGGGCTTAGGGAGAGCCTTAGGGGTGGGAGGGGGTTGGTGGGGGTGTGTGGGTTGTTATTGGAACTTGAAATAATTGAAACATAGATACACCCCAAGATTTATAGAAGTTGATAACATAGTGCTATCTAGTAGAATCAACCCTATGACCTAGGGTTACTAGGCCAAGACCTGTACCACTAAGCTAATACCTCATTGTTTGGGCTTATCATGTAAGGGGTGTTAGAATTTGAAATAAGTGAAACATAGGTACCATAAAATTTTTACTTTTTAGCTCCAAAATTTGTAAGCATGCATAAAAATTTGTGTGAACATGTAGTGTTGAATCAAAAGATGGCTAAGCATGCCCCACATTTTCTTATAAAATTTCAATGCTATCATGGGAGTGGCCTCAAGGTTACCTTGGGCAGCTTAGAAGTAAACCCATTATGCATTGGGAATTCACAACGGAAAGCTTATTTAACCTTTAAAATAATTAGCGCCTTAAAGTGGTTGGTAAAAAATACTTTAACATCAAAAAGCTGAGCACAAGGCTATTTGGAATGCACATGAAATTTAATGCAACATTAACAAAATCTGTACAGTACCATAACATAACAAAAGGGGTGCCACAGTTCCTGTGGCCTTGCCTGTAGACATGGAGGCTTCTGCGGCATTGTCTAGGTTCAAATCATCGATGTTTGGGGTCCTGGGTGGAAGAGGAGATGTTGATTCAAAATCGGATTGGATATTCAGTGTAATAAATAGTGTTATATTTTTATTGATTTTTAAAGTTTACTATATTGTTTATTATTTATTCTGATCGGAAAACTCAATTTTCTATATTCGATTTTCTACTCTAAGTGAGCTCTTGGATGAAAAAATTTGATTTTTAAAGTTTACTATATTATTTATTATTTATTCTGATGCTAACAAAACTCAATTTTCTATACTGGGTTTTCCACTCTAAGTGAGCTCTTGGATGAAAAAAATTGGAAATTGCAGGTACCAACATGAGTGGATATAATGCTAATGATTTGAATCCAATTCTTTTACATCAATTTATTCAGATTTTTCCCGTCAGATCGGGATTCAAATTTTTCCAATCGGATCCTATCCGATTTTTCAATCTATGACTGGTGTCCTTGCAGTTCCTATTGGATCTGCCACCATTGTTTGGTGCTCTTGTTATTATTGCTGCTACAATTTTTTGCCTGCCGTTGCGGCCTTGCAGTTCTACTGCTGCAGCACCGCAAATTATGGTGTTGCTATGCCATTGCCGATTGAATCTTGTTGCTGCACCGATCTAGTTACTGCTACTGCGCTGTTGTTATTTGTTGTACCGTTCCAACACCGATCTTGCTTTCGCTCTGCAGCTTTGTTACTGCTACACGTCTGTAGCTGTTCTGTCGCTACACGGCCGATCTCACTATTGCTGCACCGTTGTGTGGCCGATCCTGCTGCCGCTACGCTGATACACCACCGACCTTACTTCTGCTACGCCAACAGCCATCAGCAAACACGGGTATGTTTTCCCTTTATTGGTGAGATCCTTTTAATAGTCGTCTTTTTTGTCGTTCTGTTGGGCAAGAGCTGCGCAATCTGTCGCGCTCTTGGTTAGCACTGCGTTTAGATCTGCTAGTTCTGCCAGCACCCGCAATCCAACCACGCGATCCGTTGCCCTGGTGGTGGGCACTGCGGTATTGTACGTTACTGTCAGTTGCTCGCAAGAAGCTCTGGTAATTTGCTGAATACATGGTATCTCTGAACCTGTCCTGCCTCGGGTACTGCGATGGTCAAATACTGTAAATCCTGGTGTTAAATTTTTGTGTAATAAAGTGTTGAGTTGGATAAGAAGTAAATAATTTGTTTTTGTTTATATTACCCACCGTATCATAACCTTGCATTTTTCGATATTGCTATCTTTGAACCATTGGTTTATATCTCATTTCATATATGATCTTTATCTTTATTAAAGATTATCTTTTTTTTTTGGCTAATAATGGTTTTTGGTATTTATGCAGTTTTCCTTAGACTTCATGGAACTTAACCATAATAATGGTTTTTTGGTATCTACGCAATTTTCCTTAGACTTCATGGAACTTTACCATAATTATCATCATTGTTTTAATCCTTTGGCCAAGTGGGAATATTTTTTAACTTTTCCTCATGGCTATAATTCATCATTCTATGATGTATAGATATGAAATGTAATTTATTCATTTAGGATGTATTATTATTTGACCCCTTGGCCAAGTGGGAGAATCTTGATGCAATGTAATAATCTCAATTGTATAAAATGATGCTAATGTTCCTTAGCCTTGTGCAGTAATTTGGGAAAAATAGTTTTTCCATTTTTTTATTTTTATTATTGTGCTTGATTAAGAGAAGTATGTATTATTTATATAATGTGATTTTAAGCTTAGCGATATTTCCTTTATATTTATGATGCCATATTGTCTAGGATCTTAGTTGCAATATTTATGTGTATACATGCACATTGATATTTATAATCCTTTCGCATTGTCTTTAACATGGTCATGGCCTCAAAACAAATTGTCGCTCACCTTAATAATGGTTGATGAGTCATAAATTTGTTGGCTGCAATATCGCACACGTGATATCACGGATGCGATATCACAGCCTAGACGCGATATCGCAACCTACTTTCTCATCAATAAATAAGAAGTAGGCAGAGTTAGTGGGAATAAGTTTTAGTTTCTAGTTAAGGTCAGTAGTTTTGTAGAGTCACTTTGTTAGTTTTCCTCTCAACCCTTTTCTCCCAATGCATGCCTATAGTGTGGTGATTTTAATTGTACGACATCCTTATTTGAGTGTGACATACTTGGACATGCACATGACCAAAAATAAAGATCGAGATTACTTCATCATTGCAACATTCACTTAGTTTAATTATTTAATTTTTATTGTTATTTACTGCTTTCATAGTTAATATCTCTCTACCTTTATCTCGTAGTAATGCAGAATGAGTACGACTTAATCACGAGCATTTAAGTGTGACTACTTGGTAACCCAGTAACATACTTAGGCCATGCATTTGGTAATCCTAGTGGTAGTCATGCACGAGGTCGAAGATGTGTACGGATGATTAAGGAATGGATGCTCATTGCACTTAGGCTAGTTAGATTCTCTCTCACTCACTCTCTCCTAGCTTAGTTCAGATTATTTCCCATTGTCTCTAGGAGTAGCATTAATATAGGAACACATTATAGACCTCACTCTAGACTAAACCATACGTGACAAAGTTAACATTAGTCCATATGGGAAGACAGCGAACGATGATCTAAGGCTAACTATCTAGATATCACAACTAGTTCGTCTGCGGAGTTCGATCCGATCATGCATGAAACACTCGTATTCGTATGGTTGAGTGTAGGGGTACCTCGCCACTCGTCATTGGCGTCATTGCCGGGGACGGTGCTAGTTATCTAGATTAGTTATATCATACAAGGTCGTTGTATAGGAATTAACGATATATCTTTTAGGAAGAAATAATTACAAAAAGTCACATACAAATTCACACACAATCATGCCTCTCCTACAAGACTATGACAATGCCACAACTAGTGCGGTAGTTCATTGGAGAACCAGTGAAGTATATGACAATGAAGATTTGAGTACGCAATCTGAAGTAGGGGTTTCTTATAAACATAAATGAAGGCAACATCATCCCAACACACGAAAGCATAACTTACTCAATGACAATGAACCCCTACTAGCCACTACAAGCCTAACACAAATACAAGAGGTTGTTCAAATCTCCCATAGGCATCGTAAAGAGAGCCGCTTACCCAGGCTCAATTTAAACAACTTTCCCAATTTCTCAGGAGGCTATGACTTAGATGCGCAACAACATTTACAAGCCTTCTACGATGCCTGTGCATGGACCAACATTAAAAACGGTTGGCAAAGACTCAAGCTCTTTCCTATGACACTCATTGGCCAAGCAAAAGTATGGTATAAATCGTTAAAACCAAATTCAATACAATGTTGGCCAACAATGGTAGAACTCTTTAACGAAAGATATCAAACCTACACAAGAGTGTCGGCCTTGAGGAAACAAATCCAGGAGTGGAAACAAGCACAACATGAACCCTTGGACATGGCCTTAGAAAGATATTATGCACTGTTAAATAACTGTCCAAGCCATGAGTTCTCCAAGGAAAGGCTAATGTACCATATCATTGATGGGCTTCGTGATGCAACAAGAGAAACCCTAGGGATGTATTCCCAAGGTCAACTATACGAACTACAAACCCATCAATTCCAAGAGCTTATTAAGCGGGTAGCAAAAGAAGAAGGAGAAATGGCTAGATGGAAGAGTGTTGAAAAACATCAACAGGACCAAAATCTCAACTTAATAGAGGTCCATAACCATAAAAAGGAGAAATCAACCTATCTCAAGGAGGAAGAACCATCTTTGCTAGTATAACAATCATTAGAGGAAGTCAAGGCAGATCAATAAGATGTTGGAATGGACACATAAAAAGTGTGGAGAATATATCGATATTATTGGAGATAGAGTTTTGAAAACCCGAGAAGCAGGACAAAGTATCATTAGACAATTGAAAAGAAGGGATGAAGAAGATAAGAGCTCAACGGTCAATCATACATATGAATGCAACATTTGCCTGTACGATCACCCCAAGGGCCAATGCCCAATCTTGTTATACTTGTATGAGCATTGGGGAAACACATTACACCCAGAGTTCATATAGAGATACTATGTTCGATCACAGTGGCAACAATCTCAGTCGTGGGGGAAGTCATCCCTAAACTAGAGATACCCTTCATACCATCCGAATCCAAATGCTTATCTTGTTCAACATCCTGTTTCTCCAACTAGGTCAACATACTCTATCTCGCTACATTATCATTCTCCTCAATACTATCAGCCCATGTTCTCAACACAACCACTGCCTTGTGGACCTTACACTTCTCCTAAATTTCAACATTCTCATCGTTTTTCTCCTTCTACATCGCCACCAGCTGTTACTGAAGTGTCTGCACCATAGTAGCAACCCACGAACATTACTTGTGCTGCTATTGCCAACAATAGTGAGAGACCTCATCGACATTGAAAGCGTCCCTTCTTTCGACATGACCATAGGAAGGGACAACACAGTTCCGAGGCCACTGCATTCTCCAACTCAGCACAAGTCCAACACTATGGTGCATCCTTCTCTTCGAACCCAAC
>MNCI01026977.1:372497-486096 GCA_015680685.1 Gnetum montanum
CCACTCATCCATTCTACAAATAAGAGGTTCTGTTTGAGGGTACAATGATATTCTTAACATTTTTAAACCTTAAAATTAATTTTGTGTTCATTGTACCCAAAATGAAGAAGGATTGATCAAGAGAGAATGATTAGGGTGTGACATCAAGGGGACTTGCGGATTCTCTTTGGCGACATTTGTGGGAGTTATCAGGCAACGTGGTTGTACTAAGATCCTTGTAGATATAACGCAAAATGGGAGTAAGAGTAATTAAAAGGCACTCAAAATCCAATGCTATTTTAGGGGGTCCCACTAGAAAGACATGCACCCATGCTTGAAGGTTTGCGGCTTCTCTGGATTCAGCAATCGAAAAAAAGAGAATGAAAAAAAAAACAAAGGAAGTGCCACAAAGCAAAAATCACTGCTCCCTTGAACAAAATGCTAAGTGATCATACGCCTTATTATTCTGGTACTCTCATAGTCGCTCATCATGGGATGAAACAATGTGGTTTCACTGATCAAAGGAATGGACTTGGTCCTGATCTTGGAATGATGGGTTAATGACACATTAATCATGCTTTACACATAGGAATCACTGTGTCCTAGGTCAGTTACCTCATGTCCCAATCTCTACAGTCCCTTCTATAGTCCATCTCATCTTGCTGTTCATGTAATTGTAGCTCATGTCTCATATAGCATAGAATTCTTACCTCATTTCGGTGATACTTACATGTGTGTGTTTTGTGGAACCAATGTGGATTACATTTAACCCTTCTAGTGCCCACGGACACTTTTAAGTGTGATTACGCAAGGGCATTGCGTTGGGGAGGATCCACTTGCATAATTTTTGTAATTTGCACTCATAACACATCTTCCACACACTATTTATTACCCTCAGCATATCTTCAAAAATGTTCTTTCCCTTATTACTACCCCTCTAATTCAAACGTTCCTATAAACCATTATATAGCCTTTTTCCCTCCCTTACCACCTGAGGCCCTTATTGATACATTCCACACCATCATAATTATTCGTGCCTTCAAGAACTAGTTAAATTACCTTGAAACCCTTAACACTTGTCCACATGTCCTTAACTTCCATCGCAATTTCAAGAAAATCTTAAAAATTTGATATCCTTCATTGTGCCCTAATATCGATAGGTCATGATACCGCGTATGTGATATTGCGGTCGACACGATATCACGTTACAAAAAACCTATATATACATGATCCTCCCCGCACCACTTGCCATCATTTTCAACTATTCACATGTGGGAGTTTTTCAAATTTCTCTCTACAACTTGCAATTGCACGTTCCTTGGTTTCATACCTATATCTCGCTTGGTAGTTCTCCGATTTTCATTTTGTTTGAACCTACTTGAACCTAGAGTGTTTAGCTTAGTCATGGGGGAGGGGCACACACCAAATAGCGCATAATTTTTTTGTAATTTTTCATCACCTGAAAGACATTATCAAGGGTAATTAGCTATGAAATGAAGGATAAGTGTGTCAAAAATAATTTCATCCCCTTACACCGAAAAATTTGATTTGAAAACCACCTAAGAAAAAAGGACTAAATATTATAATGTTTTGGGAAACATCACATGGAGATAAAATAAATTCATTAAGGAAAGAAGTAAGGTATAACCTAACTTTGGAAAACAACCTTACTAACGATTAGCCCCGTGTGATTGCAAATGGCCCCGAAACGCGGACAACAAGAAGGTCCTACTTAAGGTGGGAGTAAACGACCTAGGAGAGGTGAAGGAAAAGTTCTTGCTAAACATCGTGTAGAGCAGGAGGAATAATCATTTAGCATCCACCAAGAGGACCCTACTACTATACAATCAATGTAGGCAGAAGGAGGAGCTGTTGTAGCAGCTGAACAAGGACAACATCTCACGTTGCCCCAGGATTATGTTCAGGCTATCCATGAAAGGTCCATATTCACTACGGTGATTATGGAATTAAATTTTGAATCTTTCACAGAATTTGCTCTGGTGGCCATTAGGGACCACCTCAAAAGGTCCCCATTATGGCCTATCCTCTCTGGAAGCGGTACTTGGTACTTAGGGGAAACGTACCAATTTTGGCAGAACAAGGAACAAGGCACCACGGTTAACATTTGTGGTGTGACATTCGATTTCTCTATTTAGGTCATTTTGAAAGTATTAAACCTTCCAAATACAGGGCCAAAGGTTGCTCATTTGTCTACTCATTTAGACCTTGATGCACGACGCGTTTGGTTGGAAAGGGCGTATGGCAAGGAAGATAAGACGTTTGGGGAGTTGACGACGGAAGAAAGGATTTACTTCAAAATGGGAACTTATCACCTCTTTCCCACAAAGGGCTTAAAAAGAATTTCAACATATGCAGCTAGAGGATGTGTAGTGTTGATGGGAAAGGTTAATGCTAACCTGCCTTATCTATATTTTACAGAGATCCTGAGGCAGTTTGAAGAACGAAAGACAGGGAAGCTTGCATTGCCCTTCCCTTGTATTATCAAGAAGCTATGCAGACATGGTAGTATTAGAGGATACACCAATGATGTCCTTCAAAAATCCCAAAATGCTTCATATGCTGAATTGCTAAAACCACCAGCTGTAAGGAAAATCATTGGTGAGATGCTGGGGCTAGAACAAGAAAAGGAACAAACGGCAAGGTCAATTTCAACTCAACTTGCAGGGCCCAACCAACTTCCAAGCATAGGACCCAACCAAAAACAAGAAGCAGGGCCTAGCATGGATCAGCAGGATCAACTATTACCACTGTTGCAAGATTACAAGTCGTCGATGAGCCATCTTCAGGCCATCGCTGAGACAGTTAGTTGGGGAAGCCGTGATGATACAAATATCTTCTGCATCATCGATGATGCCATACAGCCCATGATTTCTTTGGATTATGCAAGGGGTGAAGTGTCCATCCATACAGGAGGAGGGGAGAGAACTTGGCCACAAAAAATCTTAGGGAACGCTGCATCTTTTCAAGTGCAATTATAAACTGGTGAAAGGGCCATAGTGATGGTCATGTAGCACCAAGATGCAGCAGGAGCCATAGGAGTGGGCGTAGATCACATTAAAGAATCATTTAATGTACCTGTTGTGCCACTGACATATCTTACAGGAGCATGGGATGCTCAAACATTGGCTGGAATCTCAATGACTCTTGCAGAACATGAGGGTGTACTTGACTGATTGCTACAAATAGGACAAGTAATAACATCCTTCTTTGACATCCCACAGGATGTTACACTAATCCAATCAAACTTCATTTCTACCAAAGGAAAGTTGGTCTTAACAAAGATGAGGGCCGAGCATGCTAAAGCGGAGGTGCAAAAATTGCAAGAAAGGCTCATGGCCCTACAAGCAGCATAGTGGGATCCTTACCAATTTATTCCCACAGACCAACTGGACACTTTCAAAACTAAGCAACTAACCAAACTATTGATGGAGAACAAGAAGATGGTAGAAGAAAAAGAGAAGGCTATTTGGGATGCCTCTGCAGCATAAGCGCAAACTTATGTGCATATCAAGGCACTTAAGGCCTTGCAAGAGGAAAACAAGTAGCTTATTGCTGACAACCTTCAGTTAACCTCTGTGGAAAAGTAAAAGAATGTTCTTGAAGAACATTTTCAATAGTTGCGAGAACAACTCATCAGGGTCAACCAGGACATGAACTATTTAGCTAAGGAAAATCAAATCCTCTCGATGGAGGAGGTATGTGCCATCTTTCAGAAAATGGCTATTGGGATAAGCGCGTGGTAGAATGAGGCTAAACGACATGAAAAGCTAAAGGTTCACTTCTGGGACCAGGTGGGGATGTACAAGCAAATCATCGAGAAGGAGATCCATATGGCCAAGCCCCACATCAATGCTCTCAGTGCTCAACACACTGATTGGTGGGCCATATTGGACACATATGCATTTTCCCACTAGGCGGAAGTTAAGAACCGGGACTTGTAGATCTAGGACCTTACAGAATACATGGAGTTGGAAAACCTACAATATGCCAACCTTGCCATGTTAATAGCAAGGTGCCCAAGAATAGAGCTCGAGAAATAGGTAGCCACAACCTATACCAAATATGAAATAGAATTTGCAGAACGTAAAAAGATATTGCAAAAATTGAAGGTTGCAAATTCTGAACTTGAGGTGGTTAAAGTAAGCTACCAAGGATAAAAAGGTGTCGCAATAGACTTGGCTCGATAGCTTTTAGATTTTCAAGAATACAGAGACAAAGCCAGAGCCTACGAAGAGGAATGATGGGTGTTTGTAGCTTGGTATGTTAAGGTAAATCAAATGTTTCCGCAACTACCCTACCCATGGGAAGTGTCGACTCCATCAAACATCGGAAAATTAGCATGGATGACACAAGATCCCCAAACTGAAGAAGAGAAACTCCAGGCCATACTTCAATGCCATCAAGTTCTAAGACTTGGAGCACAAGATAAGGGAAAAGCACCCATGGAGGAGCCACTGCCACCAGGAACTACATGAGTTCCATTAATTTTGTAGTTGTAGGATTTTCTTTTGCATTCTCTGTGTTGTGTCTCAATTTTGTTCTGAATCCACACTGCAGCATGAACCCATTCTTGTCAGTCAATAATCCCATACCTATCCACTGTGTAATCAATGGAGCTTGTTCTCACTTTAACTCAAGGACAAGTTTTCATTCAGTCGTGGGGGTATGATGAGTCATAAATTTGTTGGCTACGATATCGCACCCATGATATCTCGTACGCGATATTGCAGATGCGATATCATAGCCTATTTTCTCATCTATAAATAAGAAGTAGGTAGAGTTAGTGGGAATTAGTTTTAGTTTCTAGTTAAGTTTAGTAGTTTTGTAGAGTCTCTTTGTCAGTTTTCCTCTCAACCCTTTTCTCCCAGTGCATGTCCGTAGTGTGGTGATTGTAATTGCATGGTATTCTTATTTGAGTGTGACGTACTTGGACACGCACATGACCAAAAATAAAGATCAAGATTACTTCATCATTGCAGCATTCACTTAGTTTAATTATTTAATTTTTATTGTTATTTATTGCTTTCATAGTTAATATCTCTCTACCTTTATCTCGTAGTACGAATTAATCATGAGCATTTAAGTGTGACTACTTGGTAACCGAGTAGCGTACTTAGGCCATGCGCTTGGTAATCCCAGTGGTAGACATGCACGAGGTCTAAGATGTGTATGGATGATTAAGGAACGGATGCTCATCACACTTAGGCTAGTTAGATTCTCTCTCACACTATCTCTCCTAGCTTAGTTCATATTATTTCCCATTGTCTCTAGGAGTAGCATTAATATAGGAACACATCATACACCTCACTTTGGACTAAACCATATGTGACAAAGTTAACACTAGTCTAGATGGGAAGATAGAGAACGGTGATCTAAGACTAACTATCTAGATATCACAACTAGTCCGTCTGAACAGTTCAACTGGATTGTGCATGAAATGCTCTTATTCGTATGGTTGAGTGTAGGGGTACCTCGCCACTCATCAATGGTGAAAAGATTGACAAAAATAATAATTACATTTGACATTGTAAGATCCAATATGTCTTAAATAAACAAGAGGTGGTAGTGACCCTCTTTCATTTCATGGAGGAACATGTAGAGGGTATAGATCCTTAGCATGATAAAGAGATCGAGGCATATCAAAGTTGGCTTAAAAAGAATCATATTGCTTGCATCACATTGTTGAGTAGCATGCAAAATAACATCCTTTGTGAATTTGAGCAATATCCAATTGCACATGTCATTTGGGAAGCCCTTAAAGCAAGGTTTGGTGCTACATCTACCATGAGACTAATGAGTCTAACTCTTAAGTTTGATAGTTATCAAAAATGTCCTAATAAAACTATGAAACAACACCTTTGAATGATGTCAAACATGATTTGAGAGTTGAAGGTTATTGAAATAGTTACATGAATAAACAATAGGTATAAGTAGTTATTCAACTCTTGGTAACACATGCGGGTAAACATGACATAATGAGAATGTGAAAACATTTGAGGACATTACATGTCCTTTGGAACTCAAAGAGTGCTTAACACTATTAAGACCACTACTATGTATGTTGCTGAATCCAATACCCATAAATCTAATAGAAATTGAAGAAAAAGAGGTTGTGGTAGGTTCTCTCAATAAGAGCCTTGACCAAAGAAGGCTAAGGAAGATCAAAGAAAGAGAGCATAAATGGAAGGCAAGAAAGACAAGTCTAAGATGACTTGTTAGAATTGTGGCAAGTAACTTCGCTTGTGAGTGCACTAAGCCTACGAAGGTATGTTCTAATTCTATATTTCTCAATTATTCCTTTGTATCATCTAGTGTTCTTGTTGCTTGATGAGCGTTGAGGTACCCCTATGCCCAACCATACGAATCACAAGCATTCATGCACAATCCAATCGAATTTCATGGATGGGACTAGTTGTGGTATCTAGATTGTTATGCTTTGATTGTAGTTAGCTATCTTCCCTCTTGGACTAGTGGTAGCTTTGTCATGTATGGTTTAGTCCAAAGTGAGGCATATGATGTTGTCTAATTCTATGCTACTTCTAATGATGATAAAGAGATGAATTGATTAAGCTACTAAACAATGGAAAGTAAAATCTAACTACCTTACATGCAATGGGTGTTTGATCTTAATCGTTTGTACACATCTTAGACTTCGTGAGACTACTTCTGGGATTGCCAAGCATATGTCACTAGGTGTGCCAATTGATACACTATTGGATTACTAAGTAGTTACACTTAAATGCTCATGATTAAGGTGTATGCATTCCACTTAATGACATGAATAGTAATAACAATAAATGGAAACGTTAACTAAAGCATACAACAAATAATTAAACTATTAAATAATTCATTGAAGCAATAATAATTGAAGTGGATGTTGCAATGATGGGAGTAATTTTGATCTTTATTTCCAATCATGTAGCATGTCCAAGTATGCCACACTCGAATAAAAGTGTTGTACAATCACAAACATCACACTATGGGCATGCACTGGGAAATAATAGAAATATTAAAAAGACTATCAAAAAATAGGAACTAAAAACTAAATCTTTCTATTATGTCCCAACCATGCATCCAAGTGCTATATTTATAGGCTATCATGGAGGAGATGATATTGGATATTTGACATCACTTCTTGGGCTTCAATATCGACACTCCGATATCAGATATCCAATATTGGGGTTGACATATTCATGACTCATCATTACTAAAGCTCTCTTCATGTGGATTGTAGACTCAACAACAATAGATCACATAGTGAGAGATTGGTTTAGTTGATAAATACTAGTAGGGAGAAAGAAGATATACATGGGTGATGAGTAGCAAGTATACCCTATGCCTAACCATACGAATCACTAGCATCCACTAAGTGCTTCAATTGAATTCCAAAGACTTTAGGTTTCTAAGTATATTGGTTCTAGGAGGTGAATCTAATCATTGCAATTGTTGTCTTCCCAAGTCCACTTGTAAACTACAAGTGTATGGTTAAGTGTAACTGAGGTATATGATTTTCTATCCTTTTATCATTTATGAATTAAGTCACTTAAGAACAAGAATAAAGTAATTAAATGTTTAACTAATCTAATAACTAGCTAATACTTAACTAATCCTAACATAAGCATTTTTTCCCACTTTTCGTACACATCCTAAACACATTATAGTGCCACTAGATTACCAAGCGTTAACTATTATTAGGATTACCAAGGGTTAAACATATGCTTGAAGTGGCCGCACTTATGTTTGCTATTTAATCAATCTTAATTAATTACTTAGAAACATTAAAGTAAATTTCATAAGGAAATAATTAATATATTCCAAGTGCTGCAAGGTTTGATTAGAAAAGCTTGTGTTTATTGTCATTTACATTGACGTGCTTAGATACATCAATGCTCGAATAAAGATGCATACATCCTTTGACTTCTATTTTGGATACTTAGAAAATATTCTAACTGTTGAAAGGAAAAACTGCAAGAGATTCGTTATAACTATCAAAAGATTGCCATAAATGCAATGGGTAGGCTCACATTTATGGGCAAAAATAGGGGGCCTTGTTGATGGGTACATGTTAATAGGTCAAACCCCACATCGACGAGGTCCCATTGACGAGGTCACGTCAATGGTCTCCCATTGAAATGACCCAATAATGTGACTCATCATACCCCTATGACTGAATAAAAACTCATCCTCAATTTCTTTACAAAATTTTGAAAAGGTATGGGATTATTGACTAACTACAAACACACAAAATAAACACAATAAAACTGAGTGCCCAAGTGTATGGTTTATGATGAATCATGTTTTACATAAGCTCTGATATCGGAGTGGCTGCGATATCAAGTACATAATATTGGGTACGTGATATTGCACCCCAAGATGCAATATCAGACATGCGATATCGTGAGGTACTCCCAGGCCTATAAATATAGCCCTTGGGCATATGATTCAGGAGTACTTTTTTGGAAGTCAAGTAGCAAAATTCTTGCAGTTTGTTCATTTGAGAGTTAGAATATTTTCTAGGTGCCTATAGCAGGAGGTCTAAGTGTGATCGGATCTTTATTCAAGTATTGATGTACTTGAACACACCATTGTGTTGGCAATAAAGATGAGCTCTTTGATTCATCCTTGCAGCACTTGAGACTTTCTTTCTTTATGCATTTACATATCATGATTTCATTCAGTTTACATTAATGATATTCATTCAACAATTAATGTTGATCAATTAAGAAACTAATTAAAATACACAAGAACAACCCCTTCTAACATAAGTGTGACACTTGGTAGCTTAGAAACGGTTAGCATTTAACAACTTAGCAGTGTTCATACAAAGTTTAGGATGTGTTCGGGAAGTGGGTATAGTTACTTGTGTTAGGTTAAATTAGACAATAGTTCACTAAGCATTTAATTACTCTCACTTTCATTATTTTTTTTAGGTGAGAAAATGGATAAAATGCAAAATAATTAAAATCTTATGCCTCGGTCACACTTAACTATACACTTGCTGATGAGTCACCAAATAAGCAACTCGATATTGAACCCTTGATATCGAATATGCAATATCGGATCGACCAAGGGACATCAAACACATGATGTCAGAACCTATACCATTGTCTATAAATAAGGTATAGTGGTGCTTGGGTTTGGATAGTATTTTTTTAGTCCTTTAGCCGAACTCTTGTAGTTTTTCTCTTCCAGAGTTAGAATTATTTCTGAATGCCCATAGTTGGAGTCATAGAGTGTATAGATATTTATTCGAGCATTGTGTACCTGAGCACACCTTGTGTTCGAAAATAAAGACAAAATTTGTGATCAACCTTGCAACATTTAGAATAGCTTAACTATTACATTTAATGTTATTTACTATTATTTGATGCTCTCATTAGTTAATCACTATTATTTATTTAGAATTATTAATTATCAAAAAATTAGCACACTCAACCCGACCCCTTTGAGCATACGTGGAACACTTAGTGACCCAGTAATGACTAGCATTTGGTAATCCCAGTAGTGTTACACTGGTTCAGGATGTGTCTGGAGAGTGGGAAAAGATGCTGGTGTTAGGATTCAATCAACATTAGAGTTACAGAAATCCATTAGTTAACTAAATATTTTCATTTCACACACTTAGGATACTAAGATAGAAAATATAAAAAACATAAAAAAATCATATACCTTGAGTTTACTTAACCATACAATTGTACCTTACAAGTAAGCTTGGGAAGACAACAACTACATAACTCATCCTTGTTCTACATAGGTGCATAAGCACTTAATCCTTGGAGTTCGATCGGATTGTGTGTGAATGCTCGTATTCGTATGGTTGGGCATAGGGGTACCTTGCATCTCATCAGTTGCATTTCACAAGTAAGATTGGAAAGAGAACGAATGCACAACACGAACTCATTGTTTAGCTCTAGCGTACTTGGTAATTAAAGTCTACAAAGTTTGACCAGGTCACATGTAAACACCTATGATTCGTATGGTTGGGCATAGGGGTACCTCATCACTCATAATTGGTGTCATTTCTAGGGACTTTAGTTCTATGTGTGTTATCTAAACTTAGTGAAACTTAGCAACCTCGTTGTTCAAATCATAAGAGTCAAATATTACAAAACAATATTATTATTACAACTAAATTAAATCTTAATTGCACACTACATATAGATTTATTAACATAAAATGTCTTCTTCTCACAGGAATCTATCTCTTCCTAGGGTAGACTAGGTGCCTCAACAATACTAGGTGGTATATGCTCATCCTAATGAGTATGTACCAGACTTCACCTTCATCTTACATCAAGACAAAATGCTACAGTGGCATGTTATGGAAGGCAACATTGTGTTTCCATGGGATTGATTTGTTCCAGATATGCTCTAGCTAATGCTTGCATGACATGAACTTCAACATCTTCATGGGAAGTATGAGATGCGAGATCCTGATTTAAGGGATTATCATCCCACTGAAGCACAAAGGTTAAGGGATCATCAACTAGAGCACCAAAATGGGCTTGTGAAGGGCAAGGGGTCAAACACTTTTCCATCTTCACTTGATCCATTAGATGAAGGCAAACACTTCTCTGGGGACTTTTCCTTTGGTGATATTTCTCTCTTTGACTTTGGTCAAGGGACCCTCAACTAGAACATGTAATCCACAATTCATAATCTGGGTTTTGGATGGATCCAATGACAAAAATGGATTTGGAGGAGCATGTCATGATAAGGGGGTAAATGGAGGTCATGATTGTGATTGTGGTCGTGATCATCGAAGAAAGGGTGGTAGGTGTGGACATGATGAAAGTTATTTTTCCTCTTCTCTTTCATCATCATCTTCTTCATCATCTAGCTCAGATTGTGGTTGTAGAGGGCATGACAGTGATGGAGGTGACCAACGAGACCAAAAGAATAGAAGGGACTGTCAGGACAGTCGTGATTAAAGGCATGGGCAATTCAGAGAGACCCACTGCCATGAAAGAAGGATTAGTAGAGAACATCATAGGCACCATCACTATGGCCTTGATGAACCTCTACTTGCTACTTGAAGCATGTTAAACATTGTAGAGGTCATGAGGATTCCAACAAGGCACGTAAAGGATAGTAGAATAAAGTGGATAAACATGAACAACATCCCTTGGTTGGAGCGAGGCTACGATGCTGATTTGCAAAACCATCTCCAAGCCTTCCAGGGTGCATGTGCCTTGCAAAATATTGAGAACGATTAATAGAGCTGAAATTATTTCCAAGGAGACTCATTAAGGAAGCAAAAAATTGGTACCAGTGCTTGGAGCCAGAATCAATTCAGCAATGGAGTATGATGTTAGAATTGTTTAATGACAAATATCAAATGTACTCCCAAGTGTCCAATCTGAGGAAGCAGATCCAAGTGTGGAAATAAGGAAACCATGAGCCCTTGGATGTCACTATTGGTCAATACTACTCTTTTTTGGAAATAAGAAAACCATGAGCCCTTTTTATGCATGAGCCCTTGGCCATGGACACTCTCAGCTTGATCAAGTTTGCCATATCATAGATGGGTTGTGGTCTAAAACAAGGAAAACCCTTGGCATCTATGCTTAAGAGAGATTGATAGAGTTAAGCACTTGTCAGATCCAAAAGTTAATTAAGCAGGTAGCCAGGGAGGAGGAAGAATTGAGAAAGGAAGAAAGTGCAAACAAGTACAATAGGGACCCTTCTATTCGTAAAAGGGGGGTTTGATCTTGTGAAAGTGAGGATGAGTTAACAAGAGATGAGGTGGCTAATCAGAAGACTTTGCCACTCTAGAAATTACAATCTGAAATCATAGCTAAGGTTGACCAATTATGGGAGTCCATGGATAATAAGTTTCAAGCTATTTTAGAAATTGTTGATCTTGCATGAGATGTACACTATGTGGAACCTTCCTCCCTTGAAGAAGAGTAACATCAGGCTAGATCTGGCAAACCACTCCATCACTGTTCCATTGGGATTGGCAGAGGACATTGTAACTACCATTTGTGGGTGGTCATATCCTATTGACTTCCTAGTAATTAATATGGAGAACTGTAAGGGTGACTTCCCAATTATTATGGGAAGGACATGGTTAAGCACTGTTGATGTTAAAATGGGCATTACAAATCTTTCCTTAGGGATATCTAAAGAAAATAAATTTGAAAAGATTAAGAAGAAGAGGGTTTCATGTATTGCGTATAGTGATTCAAGGTGCCATTATGTGCAAAAGCTATGGTCAATAAAGAAAACATCTATCTTTGCATGCAGGTAGTCTGCACTAGAAGTTGAAATCCAAAGATGTTTGTATGCAGCAACCATAAAACAAGAAGTCACCTAGTGGTTGACAGTTGATTCTAGCAATAGTACATTGTGCATGGAACCTAATGAGGGCCTAATGTGTGAATATGTTACAAGTATGGATGAACTTGAACTAGTTCATCACCAACTCTCGAAGGGAGAAAATGATGATATCAATTGGGGAGAGTTGAAGATGCTTGAAAATTTCAAACAAGAACCTCTTGAATTAAAGACATTACCGTTCAGAATGGAGTATGTGTTCTTGAAAAATGAAAGGGTGGTCATTATTAATGCCAAGATTGCTACAGGACAAAAGAAGATGTTGATGAATATTATGGAAAAATGGTTAGTATCCTTTGCCTAGTCATATTTTGAGCTTAGAGGAATAGATCTAAGAATATGTTAGCACTAGATATACACTGACCCCATCGTGAAGTCAAAACAACAGCCACATTGGTGTTTGAATCCTAAATTAAAGTAGATTGTCAAAGAGGAGATCGAGCAAATCCTCAAGGCGGGATTCATCTACCTTGTTGCAGATAGTGAGTGGGTTAGTCCACTTGTGATTGTGCCCAAGAAAGGAGGAAAATGGTAGGTGTGCATCAACTTTTGGTTGCTTAATATGGCAACTTTCAAAGATGATTTTTTGTTACCTTTTGTCAACCAAGTGCTGGACACCATTTTTAGGCATAGCTATTACAACTTTTTGGATGGTTATAGTGGCTATAACTAAATCTGAATCATATCAAAGGACAAAGTGAAGAAAACTTTCACAAGTCCTTGGGGAACTTTTTCTTGTCGTCAAATATCATTCAGTTTATGTAATGCCCTAGCTACATTCCAATAATTAGTCCTTAGCATTTTCCAATAATAAATCAGTAGTGGGGTAGTAGTCTTCATGGATGACTTTTCTACCCATGGAGCTACATTCAAGCAAGCCCTAGACCATCTTAAGTAGGTGTTAAGGAGATGTGTCGAAACAAACCTCTAACTCAATTGGTAAAAGAGCTATCTTATGGTTTATGAAGGCATAGTCTTGGGGCACTATATCTCAAAAGTAGGAATCGAGGTGGACCCTGAACAGATATGGATCATCCAAGGAGTAACCCATCAACTAGAAATAGTTAAAGAAGCACAATCATTCCTTGGTCATACTGGCTACTATCGATGCTTCATCGAGAAATTTTTCAAAATCGCCAAGCCATTGGTGGAATTAACAAAGAAAGATGCACCATTTATCTAGACCCCTATGTGTGAAACAACCTTTCAATAACTAAAGAAAAATCTTGTTGAAATCCCAATTCTATAAGCACCTGATTAGTAGGCCATTTCATGTGATGATTGATGCATCAAATTATGCTTTCGAGGCAGTGTTTATGCACCTTGATGATAAAAAACATCCATATTACATTCACTACGCAAGCCGAAGTATCATCAGTGCATAGCTGAACTACACCACTATGGAAAAGGAGTTGATGGAATTGGTGTTTGCCTTGGAAAAGTTCAGGCACCATGTGCTTGGTTATAAAGTGTTCATGCACACAGATCATAGTGTGATCTAGTTTTTAATGAGTAAACCAACGGTGAGAACTTGTGTCATATGGTGACTCATGATTTTGCAAGAGTTCAATCTCATAATGGTAGATCAAAAGGATGTGAAAAATGTGATCATTGACCACTTATCATGGTTAAGATGGGACGACAAAGAGAAAGAGATCTCCTTATCTAATCAATTTTCTGATGAAAATCTCCTTGTAGTGGCTATTAATGCATAAATGTCCAATGAACCAAGATGGTATGACACCATTCTTACTTATCTTCTCAAACAAGAACTATTGTAAGTATTAGACACATGAAAGAAATAATACTTTCTTTACCAGGTCAAGCATTTCATGGAAATTAATGAGAACCTTTACAAAGTATGTCTTGACGACCTGGTATGCTTGTGTGTCCATGACACAGATCAATTGCATGTTCCTCAAGACACTCATGAAGGCCCTTGTGGGGGCCATTATGTTGGGAGACACATGGCCATAAAAATCCTCATGCCAGGATATTACTGGCTAAGAATCTTTAGGGATGCACACCAATTCATATACACTTGTGATCATTGTCAGAGGGATGATGGAATGAAAGCTCGAATAGAGGGGCCACAGTAATGCATTCAGCCTCTCAAGCCATTCAATATTTGGGGCATTAACTTTATGGGTCCCATCACACCTTTTTCAAAAGGAAAGGCATATATAATAGTTGTGGTTGACTATTGTACTAAGTGGGAAAAAGCAATAATCATCACCAACTATACATTCACTACTGCTACTTGGTCTGTGCAATAGAATATCGTAAATAGGTTTGGTGTGCCTCATGCATTAATTTCTGACAATGGAACTCATTTCACAAGTGCCACTTTTTGAAAACTTATGCAGCACTTGGGGGTTGAGCACAAACTCACAACACCTTATCAACCCCAAGCCAATGGTCAAGCTGAGGTCACTAATTGAGAGATTATAAAAATTCTAACACAAACTATTAGCAAATACTGAAGGGACTGGAGCACCAAATTAAATTATGCCCTTTGGGCCTATCACTCCACATGGAAGCTTTCCATAGGTTATTCTCCCTATGAGCTTGTGTACAAGAAACTACCAACATTGCCCATCCAATCTGAGCTCCGTACACTCTCTACAGCCTGTGACCTTGACATGGATCTAAGTCTAGCATAAAAGGAAAGATTAATGAACCTCAACTTGCTAGATGAAAATCAATTAATAGCCCTATCATCCAATGAAATGCATAAGGAATTCAACAAGAAATGCTATGACCTCAAAATAAGAAAAGTTAAGTTTCAACTAGGAGACAAGGTTCTCTACTAGAATCTTGCACATGTACCTCAATGAACCAAATTTCAAACATTGTGGGAAGGGCCTTACATTATTGAAAAGAAATTTTTATCAAGGGCCATGATTATCTATAAACTTGATAGCCTAGACAAGAAGTAATTAGTCAACATCCAACAATCGAAACCTTTCCATGAGCCCAAGCCAACTAACTCAATAGACACCTCACTAGATGGACAACCACACTCAATTTTTCAGATCTCCTTCTTCCAACTTAGTTGTGGGGGAGATGGCCATCCATACTAACACTTTACATGGCTCCTTAGTCTTTTGACTTTTTTTTTACACATTTTTGATTTTACAACTTTTTATTTTCATATTTTTTGTTTTTCAGGTTATTGATCTTTTCTAAGTTTTTGTTTTACACCATCGTTAGTATATTTAATATTTCTTGAATACTCTTTTACTTTCTTTTATATCTTTTTCTTATGTTTGGTATAATTCTCTACTCCTTTTGCTAATAAGGTTCCAGGTACAATGGTAATGAGCTACTTGATGGTGGTATGTATCATTTGTGATTTGATTGTCGATGTTTGATTTTTGACTTTGAATGTCATCATTGACAACTAGGACATGGTTTCTTTTCATGTAATAGGTAGTAAGTCTACATCATCCACCCATCCACACACTCTATGGTTTTCTTTGTTTTGGAAACATGTAGTGCCTTTTTCATTAATATAGCCTTAATAAATTTATGACTTATGTAGTTTTCAAAATTGAAAAGGAATCAAAGGTTTAGACAAGGTATGGCTTTAAAAGGATGCGATATTCTTTGTGCTTGTCCATTTTCCTGTATGAGGGGGTGTTCTCCTAAGCTTCTCACCATTCTGTGTCATTCCATAATAGGAATTTGAATAAGTTCTTGCATGGTGTGGTGCTCATAAGAAAAAGAGATGAGGATTTAAAGCACACCCCTTGGACAAAATAAATGCGAAAATGCATGGGTCTTTCCATGGTGTGGTTAGCATTCAAAAAAAATAAAAATAAAAATAAAAATATGAGAATTCAAAGCACACCCCTTAGACCAAATAAAAGGGCTACAAGCACTGGTTATGGGACTTATCTTGTCTCCTCTAACTAAGATCCTTTCTCACTTCCTACTTGTTCTCCAATTTGGAATGGTAGTTGTTTTGTGGAAGCATTCTTGTGTCTCAAGGAATGGACTAGTCTTAGAATGTTGATGCGAAGTCACTGAAAGTGGTTGGTTTTGATCTGGATTGAGGATGGATCCTACCAAGTCATTTAATCACAAAATCCAGTATTCCTTGTGTTAAGCTTTTTCTAAATTTTATGGATTACTTCTCTTACTTAACTCATTGGTTAGTCTTCCCAATAACATTATTAAGTAACCAATCTACCACAATCATAACTTAGCTAGATAAAATCACTGACGAGACAAGGGATTCAACCACTATGTGTTACACTTTATATACTAATCATTGATTTTGTTATGGTTGTAGTGGGGAGCATGGACTAGAAGCGAGACTGTTTTCACTAAGGAAGATGAAACCATATCACTCACGGGAGATTGTTCATGACCATTGGATCTCTTCTACCTCTCCCTCATTCTTTTGTTGCTAAGAGGGATTGGATGTCATTGGATCCAAGGGTGTTCTTCAATGTTGTCATGCACATCAAATTTTGTACACAATTGTAATGTTTTCTGCTCAGGCACTTTTGTATTTTTCTATTTCCTTTGTGTCACTTTGCATGTCAGTCAAACATTCCATACCTCCTAATATGTTTTGTAAGGGATTTGTTTCTCTTCTTTTGTACTTAAGGATGAGTTTTCATTTAGCTGTGGGGTTATGATGAATTGTATTTTACATAAGCTCTGATATCAAAGTGGCTGCAATATCACATATGATATCATGGCCCAAGATGTAATATTAGACATCCGATATCACGAGGTACTCCTAGGCCTATAAATATAGCCCTTGGGCACACAATTTAGGAGTAGTTTTTTGGAAGTCAAGTAGCAAAATTCTTGTAGTTTGTTCATTTGAGAGTTAGAATATTTTCCAAGTGCCTATAGTAGGAGGTTTAAGTGTGATCAGATCTTTATTCAAGCATTGATGTACCTGAACACACCATTGTGTTGGCAATAAAGATGAGCTCTTTGATTCATCCTTGCAACACTTGAGACTTTCTTTCTTTATGCATTTACATATCATGATTTCATGTAGTTTACATTAATGATATTCATTCAGCAATTAATTTTGATCAGTTAAGAAACTAATTAAAATACACAAGAATGACCCCTTCGAACATATGTTTGATAGTTGATAGCTTAGAAACGGTTAGCGTTTGACAACCTAGTAGTGTTTACACGAAGTTCAAGATGTGTTCAAGAAGTGGGGATGGTTACTTGTGTTAGGTAAAACTAGAAAGTAGTTTACTTAGCATTTAATTACTCTCACTTTCATTATTTTTTTTAGGCAAGCAAATTGATAAAACACAAAATAATAAAAATCTTATGCCTCAGACACACTTAACCATACACTTGCATTTCATAAGTGAGACTGGGAAGAGAAGAAAAAAACAACACAAACCTACCATTTAGCTCTAGCATACTTGTAATTAAAGTCTGTGAAATTCAACTAGATTGCATGTGAATGCCTATGATTTGTATGGTTGGGCGTAGGGGTACCTTGCCGCTTATCAGTTTATAATCACTACAAAATTTTGGTGTTTAGGACAACAAAATTGAATACCAAGACAAAAATTAACAACACAACTCCTCAAATGGATGGAAGAAAATGAAGCAAAATCAGATGGTCCTAGGCAATGAAGGCTCCTAAGGTTCTGAAGAACCTTCTCCTACTTTGGCTGCACATGGTTATTGAGGTGGTTGTCTTGCTGCAACTGCAACCTCTAGTGGAAAATGGAAGGGATTCAACAATGCCTTTATCTTCTCCTCCTTACTTCAAGAATCATTCATGCTCCATGTTGCTTCACCAATATGGGCTAGAATGGGAACATCCCATGGATAGGGCATTATCAAGAATAACTCCTTCACATTGATAAACTAGGCAACAAACTATTTGCGTTTGATGTCGAACATCTTAAGTGCATTTTGCAGCTCTTAGTAGTTTTTCATTCTTTTGGCTAGGTTCTCAGTAGTTTATCTTTAATTAATGAAATTTTCCTTAAGAACCTCAAGTTTCTCATTTGCAACCTCAATCTTTTGCTTGGTCTCCTTATGGTGTTGAACTCTACCTTGTACAACAAGTATGAGCTAGCTACCTACTTCTCCAGCTCTAACCATGGCATATTAATAGTTAGCATTACTAGGTTTGCATATCTGAGGATGGCAAGCTCTATGTATTCTATCATTTCCTCGATTTGAAACTCCTTCATGTAGATTTTAGCTTATTATATTCATTCAGCCTATCAAAGATAGGCTGTTAGACATTGCCTCCTTATTAGAGTTGTTGGAAGGCCTCATTGAATTTTGATTTTTCCAATTGGATGTAATGATTCTACAATCCCATCTAGTTCATGTAATGATTCTCCATATTTTAGAACTTAAGGGCCTCATTTTTCTAGTCAGCAATTTCAATTGTAGATTTCTGGCACAATGTACCAACTTCCTCTATCTAGAGACTTCTATTCCTTACTTCCAACCTCTTTAGTTCTATGTTTACCCTAACTAGCTGCTCCTAATATTAATGGATAAATTCTAACATCTATTACTTTTGTGCATCAACATTCCACAGGTGATGATTTTCTATGGTTAGGGCCTCATTTTCTTGGCAAATCTGAACTAAGACCTTTTGGATGTTGTACATTGTGACATTGGCCAGGGATTAGAAAAAGACTACTAAGTCCTTAATTTTTTCAACCTCTTTGAGTCTTTTCTAAAGCTGTTGAAAAGCTTCATTAGATATTATTGCTTGGTTGAGCAATGTAGGATCAATGAGTTGGGTTCTTAATGTGGCAACTTTTGCAACCAAGCATTGGTTTTTAGCTTGGGCTATTTCAAGTTACCCCTTCATGATGATGCATTTGCCCCTTACCTCAAGTGGCTTTGATTGGATTACAATGATGGTATTTGGAAGGTCAAAGAAATTCAAAATTGGTTGCCTAGTTCCCACTAGTACAATAATTCCTCATGTTGGGTTGTACCCATTCTACCACTAATGATTCTTACAAACGTCTACACATCTCTAAGTGCAAAAACATATATTATAGATGCTGTAGGTGCATTAAGTGCTTCAGTCACTTTGTTAGCAACCACTTCAACCATCTTTGTTTCCTCATGATGCTACATCACTAGGATAGCTGCCCCTTCACCCTCCTCTAAATGCACTGAAAAGGTAGTGGCATTGCTAGAGATGTCTAGGAATTGTTGTTGTTGCAAGAAGGATACCATTACCTCTTAGGTGTTTGGATTTGACCTTCCAATTACTTGTATGTGTTGGGTTGAGAAAATTGGCACCTTACCTTCCATCTGGCTTAAGGTTCATTACATTTCATTGAGGTGGCTCATGGATGGTCTGTACATAGATGGATCACCACCACCCATTTTCTTTTACTACTGCTACTGTAAGAGTTGCTCTTGGAGTTTGTGCATGTGCTCAGTGATAGCATGGGCCTCTACTGTTGTCTCATGAGTGGGTGGTTGAGGTGGTGGTTGTTGCTCCTCTTACTAAATTACTTTCATAGGTACATTGTCCTTTATCATTTTTGCTCAAGAGGTAGTTGAAGCATGTCAAAAAACATCATTCATGTAGCACGTTATGCCTTCCCTCTTACATAATTTTTTGATGAGGCATGAAAAGGGGAGTGCCTTCCTTCCACATTAGTTCTTCTTGAGGCACTTTTCAATCTTAAGATAGATTAGCTATGGAAGGCTAACTGGGAATCTACCACTTAGAGTGGCACATTCATGAGCAGAGAAAGTTGTGATTTCGTTGGGCCTTACCATTGGATTGAGGTGAAAGGATGCTATTTTGAAGTATGCACGTTCTACTGTGGTGAGTGCACCAAACTCCTTGTGATCTACTCCATAACACTGCTGCGTCTGTTCTTTTTTGACATCTAGATTTACTTGCATTAAAATTTCTACAAGAGTGGCCCAAGTTTTAGGCAACCCAAGGACCTCACAAATTACTTTCCTTGAGTAGGACATAGAAATGTTCTTAATTTTGACTATTGAATTGGCCTACTGATTTTTCTAGAGAAGGTATGTCTCTCCCATGTACCACTCGCTGGAAGTGATAGTGGGCCACATGGGAAAGTTCTATAATTCAGTTTTAACTTTTGAAGAGGCAAACTCTAAGAAGGGTCCAAAGTTTAACTCTTGAAGTTCCTTGGATGCGATCTACTTGAGGTAGGCCTTCATCAAGGTGACCTCAAGGTTTAATCTTATCTTTATTAGCTCATCTTAGTGAGACTATTCAGTTGTGACTGCTTCACTGGGAATGTATCTGATAGATTCACTTTAGGCTCCTCTTGAAGAGGTCTCGTTGCATGGGTTTCTACTATCTACACTTGGAGCTATTATTGGTTCCTTCCTATTCTTGGCTATTTTTCCCTTGGTTGGGATGGTCCTCCCTCTTGCGCGTGCTTTCCCTTAGGTGCCATATGTAGTCAGAACATAGCCAACGATTAGCATGTGATGTGTGACTTATAACATTTAAGTACATTATCTTCTTAGGTAGCTACACTTTGGCTAAGTTATGACCATTGAAGATTGATTATTTTAATGTTATTTAATTTATAATGTCACTAGAGTTTTTTGGAAGGGTTTAACTTTCATAAATTGATGTTTTAATGTTATTTTTTTTGTTAAACCTTTGTGGGAGTTAGAAAAATTTCAAAAAAAATTTCTATTAAAAACCTTAGATTTGTGGCCTCCATGAAAAATAGCTTACCTTTAATAGTTGCAAGACTGAAGAATAGAGTTAATTAGACAAATGGTTTAGAAGTTATGGCTCTTAGAAGGTTTTGGGCTTTGAAAAGTTCAAAAAATCTCCCTTGTTTGAGCTCAAATGTGAAAAATGATAAAGTGTGACTGTGTATTTATAGAGTTTTTATGCTATGTTGATGGGGTCTTGTCTCTGCAACCGCTCCATCGACAAGGTTCCATCCATGGAATTTTTTCACTTTGACAAATATGAAAATAGAAGGAGTTGAAGAATGAAATTAGGGTCTTTGGAAAGCTAGAAAATCCGTGAACACGATGAAATGCTTGAAGAGGGCTTTGATTATTCACAAAATTGGAGTTTTATCTTGGAGAATGAATTTTGTGTTCGAGAAATGTCATTAAGAAGTGCATAGCTGGATGTAACCAATGGGGAATGTAGAATGATTCAATTGCAAAATGCGTAAGGATAAGGAAATTAACTAATCCAACAAAGAGATATGCAAGTGGGTCCTTCCCATAGTAGGCTCATGCCCTTTTTACCCTTGCATATCCTCAAATCACGAAGTCTGTGGGCCTTGCAGTTGATTAATGGTTATGGAAAATTAAGGACCTAATGTAGGAAGAATCTACCTAAGAATTTTGACACATCAAATGAAGACATTGAATAAAACATAGAAAAATAGTAGTGAGGTAAATGATGGAAAACATTGGTGGAAGAGAGAGAGAGAGAGAGAGAGAGAGAAAGAGAGAGAGAGAGAGGAATGGAGATCCAAATTATGGTCACATGAAGTCCCTTATTGATTTTGTAGTTAAATGACTCGATAAAGTCCATTCTTAGTCTAATCAAAACCAACCACTTCCAGTGACTTTGCATTAATATTTTAGGAAAAGTCCATCCCCTCGAGACACAAGAATTCTCCCATAGATTAATCACCATTTCTTATTAAGAAGGAAAGAGAAGAAAAAAGTGAGAAAAGGTCTTAGTTAGAGGGGCCTTTTAGGTATGAGAAAATGTCTTTCTAGTTCCATAACCAGTGCTTGTAGCCTATTTTTTCTGTCTATGGGGTGTGCTTTGAATTTTCATCATTTTTTTTTGAATTTTATGTCTTTATGGATTTTTGGATGGGAACCACACCATGCAAAGGCTTAACTTCCTATTATTGGTTGACAATGAAATGGTAAGAAATCCATGAAAACACTCATGCACTCAAAAGAATAGGCAAGTACAAGGAGCATCAAATCTTCTTGAAGTTACACCCTTGTCAATCCATTTAATCCTTCATAAGTTTAGAAACTACCAAGGTGACAAGTTCATTAAGGAAGGGACCTCATATTTCCAAAACAAGGAACACCATAGAATTTTGTGGATGGGTGGATGACATGGACTCATTGCCTATTTCATGAAAAAGAAACAATGCCTTAGTTATTAATACCAAAATTCAAAGATAAAATTCAGATACGAGTAGTTAAAAACATTAAGTACAAACTAGCATCAATAGTAGCTAGAACAACATTGTGTCCTATTGGCAATAAAGGAAAAGAAAAAAAACATAAGAAAACATAAGAAAACCAAAGCAAAATAAAGTGAAATATATAATAAATTGTAAAATATTCAAGAAAGTTAAAACATACTAATGATGGTGCAAAACAAAAAATGTGAAAAATAAGAAAAGTGTAAAACAAAAAAAATAGAAAAACTGAGGAGCCACTCTTATGATTAACATGGATGGCCATCTCCCCCATGACTAAGTTAAAAGGAGGATATACAAAATATTGAGTGAGGGTGTTCATTCGAAGAGGTGTTGCTATTTATTGAATGGTTGACTAATAACCTTTTGTTTGAGCTCTTAGGTTTGTATATTAACACGACCATAGAAGGAAAGGTTTCATAGATGATATAATGCCTTTCCTACAATGTTTAGAACTTAGTTCATTGTGGCACATGTGTGGGATTCTAGTAAAGGACCTTGTCTCTTTGTTGAAATTTTACCTTCCTTATTTTGAGGTCATGGCATTTTTTGCTAAATTCTTTATGCACTTCATTCAAGGATAGGACCACCAATTGATTCTGATCTAGCACTTTAAGGTTGATTATTCTTTCTTTCTATGCTAGACTTAGGTTAAGGTTAGGTTCATAGGCTATTGAAAGTATACAGAGCTTGTATTGAAATGAAGTGTTGGCAATTTTCTGTACGCTAGCTCATAAGGAGAATAGCCTATAGGAAGCTTCCATGTTGAGCGGTAGGCCTAATGATAATCATTAAGTTGTATGCTCCAATCTCTCCTATATTTGTTAATAACATATAACATTATATGTTATAATGTATAACATATGTTATAAACATTACCTTTTCTTTACACCATCTCACATTTCTCTACATCACCTTTTGATTTTTCCTTTCATTACTTGATTTTTTTCCATCGGTTTTTCTGCCATTGTTTTTGCAAAATCGTGTTCAGTTACATTTTTGGAGAAAGATATCTTTTACCCTTTTCTTCTTCATTTTGAAGTCAATTTGAACTCTATTTTTTCCATTCTTCCTTTTATAAATAGGCAATGGCCCTAGATACATATTATCATAATAGAATTCTAGAAGTTTTGCCAACACAAGTAAGAAAGATTATTTTAGTTTTCTTCTCATATAATTATCCTATTTTGTTGTAGAACCCATAAGAAATATTAGTTTATTTTCCTTTTTATGTTGCCATCTTGTTTTATCGTAGATAGTGTAAGAGAGATTATTTTAACTATCATATGTTGTTGTGGATTTTCTATTCTTCCTCTCTGGCTTTTGATCTTATGCTATTCTTCTACAATTTTGATTATTATGCTAAGATTCTACCATATTTTCATCATTTTGAGCTTGTTTTTGGTATTTTAATTATTTTTAGACTTTTTCTATCTCTTGGTGAATTTCTGGAATTGTAAAAATATTGCCCAACTTGTCTTTTGGATATTTTATGAATATTTTGGAACTGCTCATGACATAAGCATGATTTTGTGAGAACTTTATGGAATTTGAGTTACCATGGATTTTGGCTAGTTTGGAAATCATTTGGAATTTTGAAATAAAATAATAATATTTATGTTGCAAGAACTTTGTGAAATTTGAGCTTTTATGGATTTTGGCCATTTTGGAAATATTTTGAAATTTTGAAATAAAATAATAGTATTTATGTAACCATTAATTCCTAGTTGATAGTGGAAGCCATGAATCTTTTAGATGCCCTTGTTTGCATGTAGTAGTGGGGTGTTTTTTAGTGGGACCCCTTCCCCCCACCCTCCCATCCCAATAGGAACAAGGGTAGGATGGATTTTCTACCCTAGATTTTAATTCATAAGTTCATGTGAGGCTATGAATTTAGCTAAGACCATGACATTAAGTAGTTGAATCTAGTGGAGTTGTGGTGAGGCATAGTTAAGAACTATCCTTTTGATGATATGTGTGTCTCAATTGTTAAGGATGTTAGTAGTGAGGCTATTGCCAATCATGATGACTTGTTTGGGGTCATGAGGCTAATCAATGATAGTAGTGAGGTTATTTTAAGAGCTGTTGGTGAGTCCCTTCGGCAGTGAGGGTAACCAAAACCTAGCTTTCGAAGATGCCTAGTTAAAATATACATTCTTTGGATTTTTGCTAGACAAATTTATGATATTTTTGGATATTAAAATAATTTAAAAGATAATTTGATGATAATAGTGAGGTTATTTCAAGACCTAGCCTTCAGAGATGCTTGGATAAAATATACATTCTTTGAATTTTTGGAAAATTTGTGGCATTTCTAGACCTTAAAACATTTTTGAATATTTTATTAGAAACTACCTAGCCCATATCCTATGACTTTTATCCTAGAACCTTTATGCTCCATGAAGAGAAAAATATAATAATCTTTATTATCTGAGGGGTTTTAACTTCTCATATATTTTGATGTAAAGAGCCCATAATAAGCACGAAATCCTCAAAAGAAAGACATGGAATGAGAGGTGGATCAATTCTATACAAGATGGACCTTTTAAAATTGAACAATAATTTTTGTATATTTTATATTTTTGTAAAATAGAAACTTTGTACACCTTTTGGATATTTGAGCCATGTCCCTATTTTTGTGAATAAATGATAAAATATGATAGATATGAATTTTCCATATCTGCCGTTAGGAAGAGATTATAAGGAACATTTTTATTATTTAATATTATTTATTATATATTAATATTTCATTATTTAATATGGTAAATTTTAAACATGAATAACTTTATTTCTAGATGTTTGATTGAGGCAAAATCAATATCATTAAGATCATTATTTTACATACTATTTTATGATGTGTACCTAATGAAATTTTTAGACATTTATCTTTTTGTGGTTGTGAAAATTTCTCTTTTTCATTAAATAAATTTTATAAAATTATTTATATGAGTATTATGAAATTTTTCTATGCTATATTACTTTATTATATTTATGCTTCTAATTCATATTTTTGTTCTATTTTATGGATTTCTTTTAAAATTTCTAAATCAAGGTTAAATCCAACTCCTTGGGGTTTCGTAGCATCTTTATTAGTTAGTTAAATGATATTTTATAGATAATTAATAAGGGTGTTATAAAACCCTTTGAAGTTCAAGAGATGCTATGTTAAAAAAGGAAGTCCACTTTTGAATACTTAATAAAGCATGAAAATGATTGAAAACACCAATATCAAGGACCTTTGAAACCATTCTAAAATTAACATATTCTACAAAGAAAAATGAATTTGACAAATTACGTACATGGATAACATCTGATGAGTCATCATTGGTTGGCTGTGTTGATGAGGCCTTGTTGACATAGTTGGCCTTGTGGACGAGGCTGCGTCGATGAGGCCTCATTGACGCAATGTATGGATCTTTATTCAAGCATTGTTGTACTTGAGCATGACAATGTGTGTGGCAATAAAGACAAGCTTTCTGATAAACCTTATAGCACTTTGGATAGATTAGATATTTTATTTATGCATTCAATGTTTTCAATTATTTGTTAATTGTTCTCAATTGTTTTGCAAATATTTTCCAACATTTGAGTTAATGAGGTTATTAAGCTAGATAAATTAAATACATAAGTATGACCGCTTCGAGCGTAACATGTATTCGCTTGGTAATCCTAGTAGCGTTATTGCTTGGTACACCTAGTAGAGGATGCATGGGTTCAGGATGTGTATGGAAAGTGGGAATAGATAATTATGTTAGGGTTAGTTAAATGATTATTTAATTAATTAATTTATATTAGTTAATCAAATTACTTTTATCCATATTTAAGCACCAATCTATAAAACATAAAAAATGATAAAAATCGAATGCCTTAGTTACACTTAACCATACCATGAATGTCACAAGTGTAACTGGGAAGAGAATGATTGACCTTAAGGCTATATTCACTTCCTAAAGGGCTAGTGCATTGCAAATGATGAAGTCCATAGAATTTGACTAGATCACACGTGAATGCTTTGTGATTCATATGGTTGGGCATAGGGGTACCTCATCACTCATTATTGGCACCGTTGTCAAGGACTTTGTTTGTGGAACTTGCATTATTTAGGTTTAAGTAAATATCACTAATATTGTTGTAGGAAAATAAAGGTCCATATTATTCCCACTATACGTAAAAATTATAAAAGCACATTGACAATTTCATTTTGTTTTGCAAAATGTCTTCTTCTTCTTGCAAGCACAAAGATACTAAACCATCGGTCCCACAAGAATGTAAGGTGGTCTACACTCATCCAGATGATTTTGTGTCAAATTTCACCTTCATCCTACATCAGGATGAACAAATGCGATGACATGATATGGAGGGCAATGTCTTCTTGTCCCCCGATAGATCTATGCTCAGAATGCTATGTAAAACCCTTAAGAAGTTGAGCATAGTAGATCTTCAAGAAGAGTACGTTGTGGATCGATATGACACTCGAAACTATTGTTCCAATGAAATACAATGTAAATGAGATCAATGTTAGGAGAAACTCCATGAAGCTACAAAGGGGAAACATTACACTAACCCCTTATTCCTACTAGATTAAGAGGACAATGAGGATCCTCTCTTGGAAGGTTCTCAACATGAAGATTCTCCACCCCCTGCTATTAATGGCAAGGGTGTGAACCTAACCCTACGATCAACTATTCATAAACTAGGATTAGGAAAGAGTGATAGCCAAGGTAGGGACTTGGGTAAACATTGCAACAATAAGGAATCTAAGGATGGTGATCATAATAAGTGTAAGAGTGGTGGTGGACACCGTGATGGCAGTGGTAGTCCACCTTCCTCTTCATCCGATTCCGAACATTCCTCTTCATCTGACTATTCTCATGAAAGTTGCCATCAAAATAATCATGATGAAGGTAATCAATGAAATAATAATGACTATGAAGGCCATCAAAATTGAAGGGATGGCCAAAACCATCATCGACATCATCAACACAACGATGATGATGAACCTTTATTGGCGACTCGAAGTATGCTTAACATTGTGAAGGCAATGAAAATCCCAACTAGGCATATGAAGGATAGTCAGATCAAACACCTATATATGAACAATATTCCAAGATTTGAGGAGGGGGGGGGGGGGATACAATTCTGATTCATAGACATACCTACAAGCTTTTAAGATACTTGTTCTTTACAAAACATAGATAACTAGTGGTAGAAACTCAAGTTTTTTCCAAGGACACTCATTAAGGAAGTTGAAAGTTGGTACTGGTTCTTAGAACCAGAATCTATTTGAAGATGGAGTACCATGTTAGAACTATTTAATGACAAATATCAAATGTACTCTAGAGCGTCTAAACTAAAAAGGCAAATCCAAGGCCAAAAATAAGGAGCACATGAACCCTTAGATGCCACCATGGGTTGATACTATTCACTCCTACATTGATGCCTGGGCCATGGTTACTCTTAGAGGAAACAACTTCACCACATCATAAATGGGCTCAGGGTAGAAACAAGAAGAATAGTTGGGATGTATGTCTAAGGAAGATTGTCTGAAATGAGAATTCATTAGATCCAAAGGTTAATTGAGCAGGTAGCAAAAGAAGAAGGTGAGCTACGAAATATGGAAAGTGCTGAAGAATATAGTAGGGACCCTTCCATTAGAAAATGAGAGGTTCGATTTTGTGACGAGGAGGATTCACCACTTGATGAAGTGGTGAATAGAAAGACCTTGCCCATTAAAAAATCTATTTCTAATATTTCAGCCAAGGTTGATAAGTTATGGGACTCTTTGGATTAAAATTTTTAAATTGATTTAAAGATTGCTAAAGAATCCAAAGAGAAAAATAGTGATCATAATTGTAGGAGGTGAAAAGACACTAAATGTGCCTACCAAAGAGGTAAGGGAAAAGTTGTTGTATTTGAGGAAATTGTGGAGTTTGACTCTAATGATGAAACTAAAAGTAACATCTATCAATATGAACATCCAAAGGGATGTTGCCTTGTGGTGTTACACATACAAGAGTCTAGAGTGTACACATTGAATCCTTGCTTAGCACATATGCAAGCTCCAAGATGACTATCGTATCCTCAAGGTAGTCCAAGATAGTTCCACTAGCAACAACAAGCTTACTACCCAAGTGGAGCTCCTCCACAGCCATACAAATAATAACAATAGTGGTATCAACCACAATCATGGGGAATGCCACTGCCAAGGTAGCAGTACCCTTATAGGCAACCAGATCCATATGGGTACTATCTTCAACAACCCATCTCCGCTAGAAGTTTTGATAGTCATACATCATTCTAGCAGCACTATTACCCTCTAGAGTACCACTAAACACATTCACCATATACTCGTGGAAAAAACCCATATTCGTATCCTTATCATCCTCCACATCCCTTTGCATCTACACCTCCACCTTCAACTCAATTACCTTCTGCTTCATCCATGAAGGGTGAAATTCATTCACAGGCATAACAATGAAATGCTACAAGGGTTGTATACTCACAACCAATTTTTCAACTAAGTGGTTTAGATAATCGATCAAGGAAACAACCTTTTCTTTAGCTCAGCAGTCCTCTCCAACCCTCACAACCTACTCTAGCTGATCACCTTGCATCTCTAGCATCCTAATCCTCTACATCAAATACCTTCAAGTACCCTTCAAACCAAGTGCCACCTAGGATTCTCACTATCATGCTAACTCATGTTGTTTCTAACTAGATTAAGGATGGTAATCTTCCTACAAAAAGATCTAATCTAGGAAGTCCACTCATCTATCTACAGATTATTGGACAAGAGCCATGCAAAGCTCTTCTTGACTCTAGTTCTAGAGTTAACCTCATCTCCCATGATATGTGCAAGGCCTGGAACCTACCACCTCTTAAGAAGAGAAACATCTGTTTAGAATTAGCAAATTAATCAATTACTATCCCTTTGGGATTAGTAGAGGACATTGTGAGCACAGTTTATGGATGGTCCTATGCTACTAATTTTCTAATAATCAAGGTGAACAATTGCAAAAGTAACTTCCACATCATTATGGAAAGGGCTTGGTTAAGCATGATCAATGCGTGAATGGGAATAAGGGACCTATCCTCAGAAATATCCAAGGAAAATGAGCTAGGAAAAATAGAGAAGAAGCATATTTCATGGATCATGTACAACAATAATGGGTGCAATTGCATGCAAAATATTTGGTCAATCAAAAGCACATACATTAAGGCATGTAATCAGTGTGCATAGGAAATTAATATTCAATAGAGTCCATATGTAGTAGCCACAAAGTAGGAAGACACCTAGTCGCTAATAGTTGATTTAGATAGCATCACAATATGCATGGAGCCAACTGAGAGTCCAACATGTGCATATGTTGAAGGCATGAACAAAATTAAACAAGTTCATTCCCAATTATTTAATGAAGATGATGATAACTATTGGGGAGAGTTGGGGATCCCTAATCACTTCAAGTAGGAGCCCTTAGAACTAAAAACTTTACCAGCCCGTATAGAGTATGCATTTTTGAAGAATGGTAAACTAGTCATCGTTAATGCTAAACTTACTCTTGAATAAAAAGAAAAGTTGTTGAATATGGTGAATAAATGGTCAATATCCTTTACTTGGTCATATCCAAAGCTAATAGGAATCAATCCAATGATATGTCAACATCTCATCTACATTGACTCGACCATGAAGCCTAGAAGGTAGTCGTAGAGGCGATTGAACCCCAAATTAAAAAAAAATCATCAAAGAGGAGATAAACTAACTCCTTGAGGTGGGGTTCATCTATCCAATCATATATAGTGAGTGGGTTAGCCTACTTGTTGTAGTACTAAAGAAGGATGGACAATGGAGGGTTTGCATTGACTTTAGGCTATTAAATATGATAACATTTAAGGACCATTTTCCTTTTCCATTTGTAGATCAAGTGTTAGATACCATATTTGAGCATTGTTATTATAGTTTCTTGGATGGTTATAGTGGCTATAACCAAATCCAAATCACACTAGAAGACCAAGCCAAGATAATGTTCACAAGTCCCTAGGGGACTTTTGCATATTGTAAGATGCCATTTGGCCTATGCAATGCCCCTACAACATTTCAATGCTTGGTCTTGAGTATCTTTCAACAAAAAATTGGTAGTGGTGTTGAAGTCTTCATGGATGACTTCTCCACCTATGGAGCTACATTTGAGTAAGCTTTAGATTGACTTGAGAAAGTACTGAAGAGATGTGTAGAGATAAACCTATGACTCAACTGTCAAAAGAGCCATCTCATGGTCCAAGAAGGTATAGTACTAGGGCACCGAATCTCATAGAAAGGGATTGAGGTAGACCCAAAAAAGATAAGGGTCATTCAGGGTATAACACACCAACATGAGACCGTTAAAGATTCCTTGGACACACTAGTTACTACCAACGATTTATTGAGAATTTCTCTAAGATTGCAAGTTTTTGGTAGAACTTACAAAGAAGGATGCACCTTTCACTTGGACTAAGGAATGTGAACACACATTGCAATAATTAAAGGAGAAACTCGTAGAAACACCAATCCTACAGGCACCATATTGGTCCAAATCATTTCATATCGTGATAGATGCATCTAGCTATGCTTTGGGAGTGGTGCTAACATAGTTGGATGATAAGAAACATCCATATTATATCCACTACATGAGTAGAAGCATTGTGGGGGCACAGTTGAATTACACCACCACGGAGAAGGAATTAATCGTAGTGATGTATGTGTTAGAAAAGTTTAGACATTATGTGCTAGGTTATAAGGTATTTGTACATATGGACCATAGTGCAATTCACTTCCTTATGAATAAGCCAACAATTAGCCCTTGTGTTATACAATGGTTTGTGATCTTGCCTAAATTTGATCTTATTATGATAGATTGAAAATGGATTGAGAATGTGGCCATTGACCACCTCTCTCACTTAAGATTGGATAACAAAGAGAAGGAGAGCTTGATCTCTGATCAATTTCTAGATGAACATCTCTTTACTGGAGCAATAAGTGAACAAATACCTAAAAAAGCAATATGGTATAATGGCATCCTCACATATCTTCTTACTCAACAGATGCCACAAGACTTGGATTTTAGGAAAAAGCAACAATTTCTTCATTAGGAAAAATACTTCATGGAAATAAATGGACACCTTTACAAGGTGTGTGCTGATGGCCTAATCCATTGGTATGTCCCTGACGAAGATCAACTACGTGTTCTCTAGGATGCTCATGAAGGGCCTTACGAAGGCCATTATGCAGGAAGATGCACAGCTATAAAAATACTGTTGACAGGATACTATTGGCTCACAATCTTTAGGGATGCCCACTAGTTCATCAAGTCTTGTGAACATTTTCAATGTGATGGGGGGATGAATGCTTGCATGGAAGGTCCTCAACAATGGATTCAACCACTGGAACCTTTCGACATATGGTGCATTGACTTCATGGGTACCATCACATCCATGTTTAATGGGAAAGCATATATTATAGTAGCAATTGACTACTACACAAAATGGGTAGAAGCAGCAATTGTTACTAATTGTACATCATCCACTATTGCTAAATTTATACAACAAAATATCGTGAATAGGTCTGGGGTGCCGCATTTACTAATTTCTGATAATGAAACTCATTTCATAGGTGCCACATTTAGAAAATTTATGCAATGTGTAAGGGTAGAACATAAACTAACAACACCTTACCATCCCTAAGCCAATGGCCAAGAAAAGATAACCAATCAAGAGATTGCAAAAATAGTAAGACATACCATTAGCAAATATAGGAAGGATTGGAGTACAAAACTTAACGATGCTCTCTAGGCTTATCGTTCAACTTGGAAACTTCCTATTAGATATTCTCCCTAAGTTAGTGTACGGGAAACTTCCAATGCTTCCAATTTAGTCTGAGCTCCATACACTCTCCATGACCTATGATCTAAACCTCAACCTAAGTTTAGCATAGAAGCAAAGATTGATCAATATGAACATGCTAGATGAAAATTGCTTAGTGGCCCTATCCTTGAATGAGGTGAACAAGGCATTTAGCAAGCAGCATCATGACCTTAGAATTAGGAAAGTAAAATTTCAACTTAGATATAAGGTTCTTTATTGGAATCCCACACATGTACCCCGAAAGAGAAAATTCCAAACATTGTGGGAGGGACCTTATATAATTGATCAAACCTTTTCCACTGGGGTCATGATAATTTACAAACCTAACAACCTAAATAAAAAGCAGTTGTTCAATATCCAATCAGTCAAACCTTTCTTAGAACCAAGACTGGCCAGTGTAACTACCACCTCAACAGATGGATAACCACATTCTATTTTTTAGATCTCCTCCCTTCAACTTAGTCATGGGGGAGATGGCCATCCATGCTAACCATTACCATGGCCTCTAAATTTTTCTATCTTTTTATTTTTCACATTTTTGATTTTACAAGTTTTTGATTTTCAAATTTTTCTAATTTTATACCATTTTTAGTACCTTTTCACTTTCTTAATTATTTGACACTTTCTTATCTATGTTACTTTATTTTTTTTTCCTTTTGTTTAACTATAGTATTTTCTTATTTTTTTCTTTATTATCACATGACACAATGCTATTGGTGCTGTTTACTAATGATGGTTTGTGATTAATGTGTGATTGTCAACGTCTGGTTTCTATTTTTGAATTTTGATGTCTGATGAATTTGACATGGTTTACTCTTTTTAGGAACAAGTAGTGAGTCCACATCATTCACCCATCCAATGAACTTTATGGTTTTCCTTGCTCTAGGAATTTGAGGTCCCTTTTCATTAAAGAAACTTTTAATCAATTGGTGACCTTGGTAGTTTTGGAATCAAGAAGGATCCAAAGGATTGTAAAGGGTGTGACTTTAAGGGGACTCAATTCTCTTTGTACTCTTCTTCTTACTTGAGTGCTTGAGTTTTTTCTGTAGACTTCTTATCATTTCATACCACCCAATGATAGGAAGATAAATAATGTCATTGCATGGCGTGGTTCCCATTCAAAAAAAAAAAACTATTGAAATTCAAAGCACACCCCTTTGACATGAATAAGTCCTTACATGGTGTGGTTCCCATTTCAAAAGAAAAAAAACTATGGGAATTCAAAGCACACCACTTGGATAAATAAAAGGGCTAAAAGCATTGGTTATGGAACTTGAAAGACATGCACCTATGCCTAAAGGTTCCCTCTAACGAAGGCCCTCTCTCTCTCACTTCCTACTTCTCTCTCTCTTCTTTGTGGAATGATGGTTGTTTTGTGGAAGCACTCTTGTGTCTTGAGTGGGTGGATCAATCTTAGAGTGGTGATTAAAGACATATGGTTTTGGTCTAGATTGAGGATGGAACTTCTTGGGTCATTTTAACCACAAATTTCATAAGGGACTTCTTATGACCTCAATTTGGAACTTCATTCCACCTTCTTTATCATCCATCCATGCTACCATATTTCACCTCATTGCTAGGCTCTATGTTATGCTCTATGTTTTAGTTTGATGTGTTGGGATTCTTGAGCGGATTCTTTCGGGTTGGTCCATAACTTGTCATGATCATTACATCAACTATGGGACCAAAAGATCCCTTAGTTGAGGTTATGTAAGGGAAAAAGGGGCATGATCTTGCTATGGGAAGGATCCACTTGCATAGCTTTTGGCTTGATTAGTTAAGGTTCCTTACCTTTGACATCACTATAATCGTATATTTCGTATTTTTCATTGTGTAAATTGCTTAGTACTCCTTAATCTTTTATTGCATTCATCCATTAAATAAATTCTTCTCCATTTTTTCAAATTTATGAACTTCAATATCATCTTCTCATGATTTCATACTATTCTTAGTCTTCTAAGCTTTCATTTGATCCCAATTTCATCAAAAAATTCCTTGTATTTTGAAAGTTTGACCAAAGTCAACAAAAGTAAATGATGAGGCCTCATAGTTGTAGTGCAAAAATACTACATATATTGCCAGATACTTTGGAATTTTTTGCAATTTTCTCATAACACATGGGGAATTTTTGTAATTTTTCAAAGCCCAAAACCTTCTAAAGCCCATAACTTTCAAATAGTTTATCCAAATCACTTTATTTTTCAATCCTACACTTATTGGAGGTAAGATCTTTATCGTGGGGGTTGTAAACCTTAATGTTTTCGATGAAATTTTTGAAAATTTTTTCTAACTCCCCCCAAGGGTTAGTAACCTTAACAACATAAAAATATCAACTCTTTCGACTAATTAACCCTTCCAACAGCCTCTGGGATAATTTATCAATGACACTACATAAATAAAAATAATAATGGAGTTAATTAAATTAGCCATAATCATAACTTAGCTAAGTATAACTATCCTCAAGAGTTAAGATATCCCAATTGTTTTAAGGTTACATAATGATTGCTAATCCATGGTCTTATTGTGATTACAAATGACATCCAAACAAAAGAATCTATAGGAAGGAGAACCCTCACAACCATAGGAGAAATGACCTAGAGTTGGAAGGGACTAGCAGGAACAAGACAAAAAAAATAAGAGGTGACCGATGCAATAGGGCCTCTTCATGAGGAACCTAAAGTGGAATCTTTTCGACAGATTTTAAAGGAGGAAGTGCCTACCAAAGAATCCCAGCGAGGAGAAGTGCCTGGACCTATGCCAATGCTTGAGGTCACTCTTACTCAAGCTTTTCTAGACATCATCAAGTCCTAAGAAATCCAAAGATCAGTTCTTCAAGAGATAAACTTTGGGCCATTTTTGGATAAAGCTTTAGAGGATGTTAGAACACAATTGCAAACCTCTTCCATATGGCTAGTCATCACATCTAGTGGGGAATGGTACATGGGAGAGACCTATCTTTTCTAGAGTAGCCGAAGGCTAGGATCCATTATAAAGATCAAGGAAATTCAAGTGTCCTACTTGGTGGAGGCTATTGCATAGGCACTGGGGTTGCCAGACATTGGAACATAGTTGGCTGAAATATCAACAAAAGGTGATTATGAGGCAATAAAGGAATGGACCTAGTGATGCTACAGGGTGGACTGTAAGAAGTATGGTGCACTCACACTAGCAGAGCAAATTTATTTCAAGATTACAGCCTATCACCTCAATCCAATAGTGAGGCCAAGTAAGGTGACTACTTTCTTTACCCAAGCATCCACAGCTCTGAGCGGGAAATTTCCCATTAACCTTCCACAGTTGATTTATTTGGAGATCAAAAAGTGCTTTAAGGAGAAAAAACGTGGAAGGAAAACCTTGCCATTTCTATGCCTTATCAGAAAAATTTGCAAGAGAATAGGTATTATTTACTATTCAAATTACGCTCTCAAGCATGCTCCCTTGGCCTCATGGATGAAAATCATGAAGGATAAGATACCAACGACCACTCAAGAAGAGGAGCTGCTGCCACCACCACCCACTTAGGAGACAACACTGGAGGCCTACATAGTCCTTGAGTGTTGGCATCAAATCTAAGAATAGGTCTTGAGTGAACAAGAGCAACAAGTAGAAATGAGTGGGGTAGATCCATCTATGTATTGGCCAACAATGAGACACCTTAATGAGATGGCCTAAATAGTTAGTCAAATGGAGAGGGATGGTTCCATTTTCTCTACCCAAAGAATGTAGCTTCCTTCGAGGTTGGATCCAAATGCTCGAGAGGTGATGGTGTCACTAGCAACACACCATATTTTCCTAGAAATATCTAGGAGTGCTTCCACTTTTTCGATGATGTTGGAGGAAGGTGAAGAGGCAGCTTTCTTAGTGATGTAGCACCAAGGATAGGAGATAGCAACATAAGTGGTAGCTGACCATGTAGCTGAAGCACTGAATGCACCTGCAGTGTCTATACTAGATGTATTTGCACTCCAAGATGTGCAAACGTTCATAGGCATAATCAATGGAAAATTGAACATAACCCAACATGAACAATTGTAGGAACAACTGGTAGGAACTAGGAAACTAGCTCTGAACATCTTTGATCTTCCAAAGAACATCACTGCAACCCATTCAAAGTTGTTGAATGCAAGGGGTAGATGCATCATTTTGGAGGGGTGACTAGAAATATCCCAAGGGCAAAATCAACGCTTGGCTATGGAGGTTGCTGAGAGATCAAATGCAAGAGTTCATCTATCAATAGTAGGAGTAGCTTGCCAGGGTCAACACTAAATTGAGGAAATTGGCTGTGGAGAACTGTAATTTGTCAATGGAAGAGGTACACACCTTGCAACAAAAGTTTGCCATCGAGATTGCTGCCTGGAAGAATGAAGCTCTCAAATCCAAGAGAGTGAAAAATCACTATAGGGATCAGGTTAGCTTGCAAAAGGAAATTAATAAAAAAGAAATCCAAATGGCAAAGGCTAAACTAAATGAAGCCCTTTAGTAACTCTAGTAAGGAAGAGAGATGTGGCAGCCCATCCTTGATGAGATTAATGCTTATAAGAAAGTGAAGATCCACTTGAAGGAGTTGTAGATTTAAGAAATGATAGAGGATATAGAGTTGGCCAGTCTTCATTACATAAACCTGGCAATGCTAACAACTAGATGAATGTGATTGGAATTGGAGAAACAAGTGGCTAGCTTGTATTTGCTATACAAGGCTGAGTTCAAACACCACAAGGACACTAAGCAAAAGCTTGAGACTACTAACATTGAACTCAAAGTCCTCAAAGGATGATTCACAGATCAATGATCCATCATTGAGGTCCTAGCCAGACAAATGAATGACTACTAGGAGTTGAAGAACACAGTGCAAGTGTTTGACATTAAACGTAAATAGTTTGCTACTTGGTTCATCAATGTCAAGGAGTTATTTCTAGCGATCCCATGTCCTTGGGATGTGCTTGTTCTAACCCACATTTGGGAAGCTACATGGACGATGCATGATCCTAGGAGTAAGGAGGAAAAAATGAAAGCATTGTTGGATGCGTTCTGCCTCCTGCCTGAAGTTTCAGTAGTAGTAGGACAACCACAGCCGCCTCAACCACTGCCATTGCATGAGGTTGGTGAGGGTCCCTCAAAGCCTTAGGAACGACCACTACCTAGGACTGTTTGATCTTCTCCAAAAATCTTCACACCATCAAGGAACATGTTGTCCAATTTTTGAAGAGTTGTGTCATGGTGTTCAATTTTCTATCCTGAACACCACCATTTTTGTATTGCGTTGATTCATACACATGGGCACTCCATTTTTTGTTAAAGTTAGTTAGTTGTTTTATTGAAGAAAAGTTAATCAATAATCCCATACCTTTCCAATTTTGTAAATGAACTCGAGGATGAGTCTTCATTTAGTTGTGGTTATGATGAGTCATTGTTGGTTGGTTGCATCAACGAGGCCTCATCAACAAGGCCCCATCGACACATCTTACCCTACATCAACGAGGCCTTATCAATGTAGTGTCTAATTTTCACCTATAAATATGCATCTTCCAATTAGATTTATGACAATCTAGATTTCAGTAGTATCGAAGTTCTTGCATTTTTTTCATGCAAAAGTTAGAATTTTTTTCTTTGAGTGCCCGCAACAGAAGTCATTGAGTGTAGAGATCTTTATTCAAGCATTGTTGTACCTAAGCATAACAATGTGTGCGGCAATAAAGATGAGCTTTCTGAAAAACGTTGCCACACTTTAGATAGATTAGCTATTTTATTTATGCATTCAATGTTTTGAATTATTTGTTAATTATTTCACGAATATTTTCTAGCAATTGAGTTAATGAGGTTACTAAGCTAGATAAATTAAATACATAAGTACAACTACATTGAGCGTAACACGTATTCTCTTGGTAATCTCAGCAGCATTATTGCTTGGTACGCCCAGTAGCGGATGCATGGGTTCAAGACATGTATGGAAAGTGGGAATGAATACTTATATTAGGGTTAGTTAAATGATTAGTTAATTAATTAATTTAGATTAGTTAATCAAATTACTTTTATCCATATTTGAGCATCGATCTATAAAACATAAAAAATAATAAAAATTAAATGCCTTAGTTGCACTTAACCATACCACGAATCTCACAAGTGTGATTGGGAAGACAATGATTGACCTTAAGGCTAAATTCACTTCCTAAAGGGCTAGTGTATTGGATACAACAAAGTCCACGGAATTCAACTAGATTGTGCATGAATGCTTTGTGATTCATATGGTTGGGCATAGGGGTACCTCGCTGCTCATCAACATTCAAACCTTGATCTTTTCAAAATAGATTTAAATGACTCAAAAATCTTGAGTAATAAGTTAAATAACCCAAAATTTGCATGAAATAATACCTTTTAGAATTTTCCTAAGCAATAGATTCATATAGGCTAACAATAATGTGTTAAACTAGTGGTAAGGATCTTGGCCTAGTAACTTGTCATAGCCTAAGAATATGCAAGGTTTATTTATTTAATTTAATACATATGATTAATTTTTTAATGTTGTTGGATGTATTTTAATGAATTATCTCTAATATTCTTCGTTAAATCATAAAATTGCATTGCTGTAATCACTATCATTACTGTTATTATTCTTGTTGTTTTTATTGCTAGTTTCCTACATGAGTGAATGCAATCTACTTGCTAAGATGTTTTGATAAAGTTTTGTATCCTCTATTTTACTATTGTTGGAGCTTATTCATAGATTTACTTTATATTTTATGATTAAATGTTGAAATCCAATTAGCCCATGAAGTTTTTCTTTTGTTAGTTATCATATCTTTACAAGTATTTAGCTATGCATATTTACTTCTTTATATACATGTATGCTTTATTATGCACATCTAGTTATGTAGCTTTTATTTTATTATGCACATATGCTTATATAATACCTTGTTCATGGAGTAATTATGGACACTTATTCTACCTAGACCATATCCCTTGTTACCTTTTGTCATTAAACTAGGATTTGGAGTAAATTTTATAGGATTTTATTTGAATTTTTAGAAAATTTGTGGTGTTTTTAGATCTTGAAACATTTTTGAATATTTATTTGGAAATCTTCACCTAGGTCATAACCTAAGACTTTTGGCCTAGAACCTTTATATGCCATGAAGAGGAAAATATAATAATCTTTCTTATTTGAGGAGTTCCAACTCATCCTGCACTTTGATGCAAGAGCCTAAAGTAAGCAAGGAAATGTCGAAAGAGGGACATAGGACACATTTATACAAGATGGATCCTCTCAACTTGAAAAATAAATTTTATATCTTTTGTATTTTTGTAAAATAAAAACCTTGTACACTTCTTGGATATTTTAGCTAGGTACCTATTTTGGTGAATAAATAACAAAATATGATAGATATGAATTTTCCATTTTTGTCATTTAAACCATGAGATTGCAAGGAACATTTTTGATTTTGACATGTACTATATGTTCAAGAAAATTTAATATTATTATTATATAAGAATATTTTATTATTTAACTTGGTAAAATTAAAATATGAATAACTTTATTCGTAGATGTCTAATTGAGATGAAACAAGGGTCATTGGGATCAATGTTTTACACATTATTTTACAATGCAGCTAGTGGCTTTTTCTTTTGGCGGGCTAGAATTGAACTTGTGACCTAGGGTTACTAGGCCAAGACTTATACCACTAGGCTAATACCTCATTGTTTAGGCTTTCTATTTAAGGGGTAGAATTTGAAATAAGTGAAACATAGGTACCATAAAATTTTTACTTTTTAACTCCAAAATTTGCAAGCATACATAAAAAATGGTGCACTCAAGTATGAAAAATACTTGTGTGAAAACTTTATGATAGGCAAAATTTACGGCATGTTAGTTTTACTACATGTGGAATCAAAAGATGGCTAAGCACGCCCCACATTTTCTTATGAAATTCCAATGCTATCATGGGAGCGGCCTCAAGCGTAGCTTGGACAGGTTAGAAGTAAACCCATTATGCATTGTTGGTGTCCTTGCAGTTCCTGTTGGATCTGCCACCATTGTTTGGTGCTCTTGTTATTATTGCTGCTACAATTTTTTGCCTGCCGCCATTGCCTTGCAGTTCTACTGCTGCAGCACCGCAAATTATGGTGTTGCTATGCCATCGCCCGTTTAATCTTGTTGCTGCACCGATCTAGTTGATGCTACTGCGCTGTTGTTATTTGTTGTACCGTTCCAACGCCAATCTTGCTTTTGCTCTGCAGCTTTGTTACTGCTGCACGTCTGTAGCTGTTGTGTCGCTACACGGCCGATCTCACTATTGCTGCACCGTTGTGTGGCCGATCCTGCTGCCGATCTCACTATTGCTGCAACGTTGTGTGGCCGATCCTGCTGCCGCTACGCTGATACATCACCGACCTTGCTTCGGCTAGGCGAACAGTGATAAGCAAACACGGGTATGTTTTTCCCTTTATTAGCGAGATGCTTTTAATAGTCGTTTTTTTTGTCGTTCTGTTGGGCAAGAGTTGCACAATCTGTCGCGCTATTGGCGAGCACTGCGTTTAGTCTGCTAGTTCTGCCAGCACCCGCAATCCAACACGCGATCCGTTGCAGTGTTAGTGGGCACCGCGGTATTGGACGTTACTGTCAGTTGCTCGCAAAAAGAATACATGGTATCTCTGAACCTGTCGTGCCTCGGGCACTGCGATGGTCAAATACTGTAAATCTTGGTGTTACGATGGTCAAATACTGTAAATACTGGTGTTACGATCGTCTAATATTGTAAATACTGGGGCTATTTTTGTGTAATAAAGTGTTGAGTTGGATAAGAAGTAAATAATTTGTTTTTGTTTATATTACCACCGTAGCATAACCTTGCATTTTTCGATATTGCTATCTTTCAACCATTGGTTTATATCTGATTTCATATATGATCTTTATTAAAGATCATCTTTTTGGGTTAATAATGATTTTTGGTATCTATGCAATTTTCCTCAGGGAACTTGACCATAATTATCATCATTGTTTTAATCCTTTGGCCAAGTGAGAATATTTTTTTATTTTTCCTTATGGCTATAATTCATCATTCTATGATGTATAGATATCAAATGTAATTTATTCATTTGGGATGTATTATTATTTGACCTCTAAGTAGTTTTTCCATTTTTTTTATTTTTATTATTGTGCTTGATTAAGAGAAGTATGTATTGTTTATATAATGTGATTTTAAGCTTCACGATATTTCCTGTATATTTATGATGCCATATTGTCTAGGATCTTAGTTGCAATATTTATGTGTATACATGCACATTGATATTTATAATCCTTTTGCACTGTCTTTAACATGATTATGGCCTCAAAACAAATTGTCGCTCACCTTAATAATGGTGAAAAGCTTGACAACAATAATTATGACATTTGACATTGAAAGATCCAATATGTCTTTAGATGAACAAGAGGTGGCAATGACCCTCTTTCATTTCATGGAGGAACTTGTAGAGGATACAAATCCTCAACATGATAAAGAGATTGAGGAATATCAAAGTTGGCTCTAAAAGAATCATATTGCTCGCATCACGTTGTTGAGTAGCATGCAAAATAACATCCTTTGTGAATTTGAGCAATATCCAACTACACATGCCATGTGAGAAGCCTTTAAAGTAAGGTTTGGTGCTATGCCTGCCATGAGACTAAGGAGTCTTAACTCTTAAGTTTGATAGTTATTGATGAGTGGCGAGGTACCCCTATGTTCAACCATACGAATATGAGCGTTTCACACATGATTCGGTCGAATTCCAAGGACTAAGTTCTTGCACTGTTGTGAATAAGGATGGGTTGGTTGATTGTTGTCTTCTCAAGCTTCCCTATATGTCACGATTGTATGGTTAAGTAAGTTTGAGGCATATGATTTTTATAGCTTTTATGTTTTTATGTCGTGCTCTAGTAGGGAAGGAGAGAGGTAACTAAGTGACTAATTTAACTTAACTACTCATTGACTAAGTTCTAACTAATCTTAACACCAGCATCCGTTCCCACTTGTGATACACATCCTGAACCAGTGCAACACTACTGGGATTACCAAATGCTAATCATTACTGGGTTACCAAGCTTTACACGCATGCTCGAAGTGGTCGTGCTTGTGTAATTTAACGATTTGCTTAATTGATCAAAATGAATTACTGTGCTAATAACAAAAATGTAAAGTGCATAAAATAAAATAAATGCGTAAGAAAACAAATCTCAAGTGCTGCAAGGATGAATCAAAGAGCTCGTCTTTATTTCCGTACATAAGGTGTGCTCAGGTACACAATGCTTAAATAAAGATCAATCCACACTTCGACCTTTTGCTGTGGGCACTTGGAAAATACTCTAACTTTCAAACAAACTACAAGAGTTTCGCTATTTGATTGCTAAAAGAATTCTTCCCAATCATGCACCTGGGCACTGTATTTATAGATTTGGGAGCAACTACTCTAATAATTAGAGTAATGGCTCTAATAATTAGAATAACTGCTAAAGTAATCGTTAGAGTAACCACTCTAATAATTAGAATAACTACTAAAGTAACCGCTAGAGTAACCACTCTAATAATTAGAATAATTACTAAAGTAACTATTAGAGTAACCACTCAAGTAATTAGAGTAACTGCTATAGTAATCGCTAGAGTAACTACTCTAATAATTAGAATAACTGCTAGAGTAATCGCTAGAGTAACTGCTCTCGCTAGAGTAACTGCTCTCATCATACCCCCACAACTGAATGAAAACTCATCCTCGAGTTCTTTACAAAATATTGGGAAACTATGGGATTATTAACTAATTCACAACTGATGGTGGAATGGGATGATAGACTCAATGTGTCTAGTGAAAGAATTAATAAGCATATCATGACCATTGTGGTGAACACTCGTACATAAATGACATCCAAGCCTTTATTTGGCAGTTTGAAGAAAAAAAGAAAAAAAAGAGAAAGAAGATGGAGTGTGTTGTTGCCAATGCCGAGATTGTGCATTCCATTGTTTATCCATAGCCATGCCACCAAACTTGCTCCTTTCGTAAATGCTCTAGTTCCAGTCCATCTTGAGTGCTTCCTCCAAGCCCAGTCCATTATTTTTATGATCACCATCTGCACACACAACATAGTCACAAATGAGCAAGTATAGATAATCCACAATGCAGTTGATACCTTGCCTCGATATGAAGTGCATTGGTTGATTTGTGGTTATGGCAGAAACTAGTTTGGAGATTTATCATTGACAACTACCAAAGGTGTAGGGGCTAGGTAATTAGTAAAATGGAAAAAATTGAAAAATTTGTGCCAGGGCCCCCATGACTAAGAGTGAACCTCTGGTAGCTATAAGATGGAAAAACATGAGGAACAAGAAAGATGAAAAATATCAATGACAATGCTAATAAAATAGATGTCATGGATGGGGATTAAACAAGAAATGATTAATTGCAGGAAATGTTTAAGGGAAAGAAGTTAACAATTGCATCAAAAAGAAATGCCAGTGGGTCCTTCCCAAAGTAGGCTCATGCCCTTTATGCCTTGACAAATCCACAAACCAGAGAGTCTGTAGGCTCTAGGAATGTCATTTGGAAGCAAGGGTTAAAAACTTACCCACAAGAATTCACTAATGAAAAATAATGCATCAACCTAGAAATGGACTAATGATAGAACCGGAAATGAGGTGGAAAAATGAGGAGAAAGATGGAGAGGAGAGAATGGAATGGAATCCCAAGAACAAGGTTGTGTAAAGTCCCTTGTGTATTTTATGGTTAATGTGACTAAGTAGAACTCATCCCAGATCTAGACTTAAACAAACCACATCCAATGACCTCGCATCAACACACTTGACCAATCCATCCACTTGAAGCAACAAGAATGCTTCCACAAAGAGTCACCACCATTCTGAGGAGAGCGAGATGGAGAACCAGGAAACGAGAAAGGTCCTTAGTTAGAGGGAACCTTCAGGCATGGGTAACATGTCTTTCCAGTTCCATAACCAGTGCTTGTAACTCATATTGCTTTATTATGTCTAAAGGGTGTGCTTTGATTTCTCACACCTTTTTGTTTTTGTTTTTTTGTTTTTGCGTGAGAACCACACCATGCAAAGACTTATTTTTATTCACTCAGCTTCCCGATTTTTGAATAATGTCAAAATAGTGGAAAACCCAAGAAAAAGCATCCAAGTACCCAAGAGAATGGCTAGCAAAAATGCATTGAATCCCCTTGAAGTCACACCCTTTTCATCCTTTGAGTCTTTCCTTGGTTTGAAAAGTACCTAGCCACCAATTCATTAAAAGTTTACTTAGAAAAAGAGGGACTGTACAATTCCAAGCCAAAGGAGACCATAGAGTTGTATGGATGAGTGGATGGCGTGGACTCATTGCCTATTTTACCAAAAGAACCATACCTTAATATCAGCATCATAATTCAAAGGTAAAAACCAAACATTAGTAATCAATATGATATAATTCAATCCACCATTATGAGCACGTATTGGATGATGAATAAAAGTAAATCAAGCAATTAAACAAATAGTAAAAATATGAATGATGGTGTAAAACAAAAATAAGAAAAGTTAGAAAAATGTGCAAAACAAAAATGTGTGACACAAAAACGTGTAAAATAAAAATGTGTAAAACAAAAATTCAAAAGGAACTGAGGGCCTAAAATGGTTAGCATAGGTAGCCATCTCCCCCATGACTGAGTTGGAAGGAGGAGATCTAAAATAGTGAGCAAGTTTATCCACTAACAGAGGTAGCATGTGTACTAGCTATCCTAAGATTATGAAAAGGTTTGGTTTGTTGCACATTTACTAGTAGTTTCTTGTTTGGGTCCTCAGGTATGTATATTGTCCTAAAGAAAAAGTTGTGTAAATAATATAAGGTCCTTTCCATAGTGTTTGAAAGTTAGTATGTTGTGGCACATGTGTGGGATTCCAGTAGAGAACCTTATCTCCTAGTTGATATTTAACTTTCCTAATCCTTAGGCCATGACATTGCTTATTGAATGCCCTGTGCAATTCATTAGATGATAGGGTAGCTAGTCAGTTTTCATCTAGCAAGTTAAGAGTTACTAACCATTGTTTCTATGTTAGGTCAAGGTCAAGGTTGAGTTCACATGCCATGGATAGTGTATGGAGCTCAGTTTGAATGGGAAGTGTTGGTAATTTACTGTACACTAACTCATAGGGAGAGTAGCCTGTAGGGAGTTTCCATGTGAGCGGTATGCCCAAAGAGCATCATTCAGTTTAGTGCTCTAGTCTTGCTTAAACATGCTAATGGTTCTTGTCAATATCTTTGTAATCTCCCTACTAGTGACTTTTGCTTTACCGTTCGCTTGGGGGTGGCATGGTGTAGTCAATTTATGCTCAAACCCTAAGTGTTGCATTAATTTCTAAGAAGTTACACCTATGAAGTGTGTACCATTGTCTGAAATAAGTGCACGCAACATACCAAACCTATTTATGATTTGTTGTTGAACAAATCGTATAGTTGTAGATGATGTACACTCTTTAACAGCAACTGCTTCAACCCATTTTGTTAGGTAATCAATAGCAACAATACTATAAGCTTTTCCATTGGACATTGGGGTAATTGGCCCCATAAAATCAATTCCCAAAATGTCGAAGGGTTCTAAAAATTGAATCCATTGTTGCAGACCCTCCATTCTAGTAGTCATTCCCCCATCACATTGATAGTGCTCATAGGATTGGCTGAAATGATGGGCATCTCGAAATAATGTAGGCCAATAATATCCTGCAAGCAGGATCTTGATGGTCATTTGTCTCCCAGCGTAATGACCCCCACAAGGACCCTCATGGGCATCTTGGAGAACTTGCAGTTGATCTATATCGGGAACACACCATTGAACTAAGCCATTGGAACACACTTTGTAAAGTTTCCCATTGATTTCCATAAAGTACTTGGCTCAGTGAAGAAACTATTGTTTCTTATTAAGGTTTAACTCTTGTGGTGTTTGTTGGGTGAGGAGATAGGTAAGAATGCTACTATACTAGTTTGTCTCCGTGGGTGATTGATTATTCACTATACTAGCAAAGAGGAATTTATCAGGGAAATGATCAGAAATTGGATACTCATCCTCTTTATTGTCCCATCGCAACCAAGATAAATGATCAACAACTTGGTGCCCTTACGATTGATCATCGTTAAATCGAACTCTTGTAAGATTACAAGCCATCGTATGATACAAGGGCTTATCGTTGGCTTATTCATGAGGAACCTAGTTGCACTATGATCTATATGTATATATACTTTATATCCCAATACATAGTGTCTAAGCTTTTCTAGTGCAAACACTAAAACCATTAATTCTTTCTCTGTGGTAGTGTAGTTAAGTTGTGCACCAACAATACTTCTACTTGCATAGTGGATGTAATAAGGATGCTTTTGGTCATCTAACTGTGTAAGTACAACTCCTAAAGCATATTTGGACATGTGAATCATGATATGGAATGGTTTGGACCAGTTAGGAGCTTATAGAATGGGTGTTTCTACTAGCTTTTGTTTCAGAGTTTGGAAAGCTAATTCGCATTCCCTGGTCCACTCGAAAGGTATGTCCTTTTTCATTAATTTCAGCAATGGTTTGGCAACCTTTAAAAGGTTCTCAATAAATCTCCTATAGTAGCCATTATGTCCAAGGAATGACCAAATATCTTTGACAGTTTCCAGTTGATGAGTAATTCCTTGGATAATTTTGATTTTCTCGAGGTCTACCTCTATCCCTGTGTGTGAGATTTTGTGCCCTAGTACTACGCCTTCTTGGACCATCAAATGGCTTTTTTGAAAGTTGAGCCTCAAATTGGTTTCTACACATATTTTTAACACTTGCTCCAATCGGTCCAAGGATTGAGCAAAGTTTGCTCCATAAGTGGAGAAGTCATCCATAAAGACCTCCATGCCATTCCCTATTTGCTATTGGAATATGCTTAGAACTAGTCATTGAAATGTTTCAGGTGCATCGCACAAGCCAAACAACATCTATTTGTATGTGAACGTTCCCCAAGAATTGGTGAATGTAGTCTTGGCTTGGTCTTCTGGGGCTATTTGTATTTCGTTATATCCGCTATATCCATCCAGAAAAATGTAATAGCGATGCCTTACGATGGTGTCTAAGACATGGTTGACAAATGGCAATGAAAAGTGATCTTTGAATGTTTCCATATTTAGTAGCCTAAAATCTATGCACACCCTCCATTTGGCTCCCTTTTTAGGAATAATAACTAAGGGGCTAACCCATTGACTATCAACAATGGGGTATATGAACCCAGCCTTGAGAAGCTGTTTGATTTCTTCCTTAACTACTTGCTTTAACTTAGGGTTCAATCACCTTTGCGATTGTCTTCGAGGCTTCATGGAGGGATCAGTGTAAATTCTATGTTGGCATATACTAGGATCTATTCTAGTTAATTCAGGATATGACCAGGTGAAGGCTTCCAACCATTTATTTATTACCTTTAGTAGTTCTTCTTTCTGTTGAGGAGCAAGCTTAGCGTTGATAATTACTGATTTTCCATTTTTAAGGAACATGTATTCCATACCAGTGGGTAATCGTTTCAGCTCGAGGGGCTCCTGCTTAAATTTCTTAGGGATTTCCAACTTCTCCTAGTTGATATTTTCAAGGTTAAGACTTCGAAGTTAGTGGTGGACTTTCTCTAATGTGTCTATGCTATTGATGTAAGCATATGTTAAACCCTTAGTTGGTTCCATGCATATGAGTGAATTGATTTCTTGATCAACTATCAGCCACTGGGTGTCTTCTTGTCATGTGGTTACTGCATACTAACATCTTTGTATGTTAATCACTTGTGCACACTGATTGCATGTAGCTAATGCTAAACTTTGCACAAACCATGACCTCTGCACATAATTACACCCTATGTCATTGTATGTGATGCATAAAAATTTCTTCTTTTTGATCTTTTTGAATGTATTTTTCTTTGATATTTCTAGGGAAAGATTGCGGATTCCTAAGCATGCATCAATGGTGCTTAGCCATGCTCTTCCCATTATTATTGGGAAGTTCCCCTTACTGTTGTTTACCTGAATCACTAGGAATTTAGCTGGGTATGATCACCCACAAATAGTAATAACAATGTCTTCCACCAATCCCAATGGGACAGTGATGGACTGGTCAGCCAACTCTAGATGGACATTGCTCTTTTTCAATGGAGGTAGGTTTTAGGCGTTGTAATTTCTTGAGAAATCAAGTTGATACTAGAACCTGAATCCAAAAGAGCCTTGCACAGTGCATTTCTAGTGATTTGTAAGTATATTAGAGGACTCCCAGGATCAGAGAATTTCTTGGTAAGGTGTCCAGCTTTGATCCAATCAGTGACAACATGTGTTAGCATGACCGTATGCATTGAGTGCGGTGATTAGGTTGAAGGAGGCTTTGAAGTTTTGATTGATACTAAGGCATCTAAGGAATCGATCACCTATGATTTCAAGGGCTTGGTTGGACTGTTGGTTCTAAAGAAAGGTCTTTTCTTCATGTGGTTGTTGGAACCAACAGTAGGTTGAGAGTTAACAACCCTCGTGGTGTTACGTTGCTGCGACTGGGTAGGGATTTCACCTTGCATTGTGGGAGCAGGTGGTAGTGGAGCTATTGGTGGAAGAGATGTGGTCGTATGAGAAGGATGATATGCTTACAGAATATCACCTTTAAAAGAGGGAGTCCCATAGTACTTGCGGGCTTAGTAGTGAGGTTGAGGAGTGACATGACTAGTATAGTCACATGGGGAGATTGGTTGCTACACGTAATATCCATACTGGTTAGGTTACCAGTAAGGATACTATTGCCTTGGTGGTGGCATTCTCCATGATTGTGGGTGTTGCCACTATTGATATTGCTTAATCGGTTGTGGTGGAGTTCTACTAGGATAATATGTTAAGGGTTGGTGGAACTGCCTTGGGTTACCTTGAGGATAAGGTAACCTTTGGGGTGTTTGCCTTTTGTTTAATTGTGGGTTGACTACATACACCCCAAACTCCTACAAATGTGAGATTATAGGGCAACATCCCTTACGATGGTCATATTGACATATCTCACATCCACTATCATTGTTTGTTTCTGAATCCACAACCTCTTCAATGATAGAAACTTTGCCCTTACCCTTGCTATGTGCATGTTCAGCCTCTTTCTTTTTCTTTTGTCACTACCTTGCTCTCTAGACTCCTCTACTATTTTAAGAACAATATGAAATCTATTGTCTAAGGAATCCCACATTTGGTCTACTTTTGCCAAAACTTTTGATGTCATCTTTTTAATAGGAAAATTTTTCCTATTCACCATCTCTTCGAGTGGTGACTCTTCTTCATCCTCACAAAATCTTAGTCCCCTCTTCCGAAGGGAAGGATCTTGGTTATACTCTTCTGCACTTTCTCTCTTTTGTAGCTCACCTTCTTCCTTAGCAACTTGCTCCAATAGTCTTTGAATTTGATGGGACCTAAGCTCGGATAGTCTTCCTTGGGCATAAGTCCCAAGGGTTCTTCTCATTTCATGCTTAAGCCCATCCATGAGATGGCACAGTTGATCCCTTTATGAATAACCATGGCTAGGATAATGATGTAATAGTGCACAGTATCGGCCCATTGCAGCATCCAAGGGTTCATGTCCTCCTTGTTTCTAGCCTTGGATTTGCTTTCGCAAGTTAGACACGAAGGAGTACATTTGGTACTTGTCATTAAATAGTTCTAACATAGTACTCCACCTATGAATGGATTCCAATTCTAAAGACAAATACCAACTTTTCACTTCTTTAACTAATGTCCATGGGAACAGCTTAAGTTTTTTCCATTCATTCTCTATGTTCTATAAGGCACACACATCATGGAATGCTTGTAAATGATTCTAAGGATTAGCATTGTATCCTCATTAAAATCGTGGGATGTTGTTCATATCTAATCTCTTGATCCTACTATCTTTCTAATGCCTTGTTGGAATTCTAATAGCCTAAGTTATGTTCAACATACTTTAAGTAGTGAGGAGGGGTTCATTGTGATCATCTCATCCATGGCATCTATGATGCCTATGTTGTTCCCTACTCTCCATTCTTCTATGTCGTGACTCTCTATAGTGGCCTCATCCCCTTTCGTAGCTATTTTGTCTATGAATTCCACTTTGCCTACATTTATCCCCGTGGTATTTTTATTTATGACCACATCCAGATATTGAAGGAGAGGATGAAGGAGATGATGAAGGTGAAGAAGAAGATGAACTATCATCATGATGGTGTATACTACCTTTTCTTCTACGATCTTAACCTTGATCACAATTGCAATCAGAATGTCCATCTTTATCATGAGTTTGTGTTCCTTTTTTGGATCCTTTATGTTTGTGGGTATCAGAACCTAGGTTATGAATAGTGGAATGAAGGTTCTGATACACAACCCCTTGGCCAAAGTCAAGGGGAGGAACATCATTGTGTGGGAGACTACCTGAGGTAGGTTCACCACCCTCATTTTCACTTAAGACATGTGGGGAATCCTAGGGCCACTTACCCTTCAAAGACTTATGATGTCTCTCCTGTTGCAAGTCCCTTTGACGTTGTGCCTCTATGGGATGGTATTCTCTCAAGTCATGGTTTTGCACAATGTATTCTGCATGTAAGTGTGGCATGCCAATTTGTGTGAGAACACAAAGAAGCATGCTCAAGACTAAATGATCGAGATGTAACACTATGTTACCTTCTAAGTCTCTCCAACACAGTTGTTCATCTTGCTTGAGGATAAAGGTGAAGTCTAGTATATACTCATCAGGATGAATATATACCACTCAAACTTGTTGAGGGACTAGTGAATCAATGTCATGTGTATTACACTACTGACTATTATCTATTTCAAACCTAAGCAGTGAGGTGCTTTTGTACGAAGAAGGAGACATACTTGTCTGTTCAGTGTGTAATGTATTCTTGTTATTATTTTCTCAAACAACCCTAAGGGTTCATTCCAATGATGTGAATGATTTCCTATGTTGTAGTTAGCATAGAAATAACTAGGTCCCCAACAACAGTGCCAATGCTGAGTGGTGAGGTACCCCTATGCTCAACCATACTAATATGAGCATTTCATGCATGATTCGATCGAATTGCAAGGACTAAGTGGTTATGCGCCCTTATGGAACAAGGATAGGTTGGTTGATTATTATCTTCTCAAGCTTACCTGTATGTCATGATTGTATGGTTAAGTAAGTTTAAGGCATATGATTTTTATAGCTTTTATATCTTTATGTCTTGTGCTAGTAGGGAAGTAGAGAGGTAACTAAGTGACTAATTTCACTTAACTACTCATTAACTAACCTCTAACTAATCCTAACACCAGCATCCATTCCCACTTGTCGTACACATCCTGAACTATTGCAACACTACTGGGATTACCAAATGCTAATCGTTACTAGGTTACCAAGCACTACACACATGCTCGAAGTGGTTGTGCTTGTGTAATTTAATAATTTTCTTAATTGATCAAAATGAATTGTTGTGCTAATAATAGAAATGTAAAGTACATAAAATAAAATAAAATAAAAGAAATGCGTAAGAAAGAAAATCTCAAGTGCTGCAAGGATGAATCAAAGCGCTCATCTTTATTGCCATACACAAGATGTGCTTAGGTACACAATGCTCGAATAAAGACTCGTCCACACTTTGACCTCTTGCTGTGGGCACTTAAAAAATACTCTAACTTTCAAACAGACTACAAGAGTTTTGCTACTTGAATGCTAATAGACTTCTTCCCAATTATGCGCCTGGGCACTGTATTTATAGGCTTGGGAGCAGCTACTCTAATAATTTGAGTAAACATTGTAATAATTAGAATAATTGCTAAAGTAACCACTAGAGTAACCACTCTAATAATTAGAATAACCGCTAGAGTAACCGCTAGAGTAACCACTCTAATAATTAGAATAACTGCTAAAGTAACCGCTACAGTAACCACTCAAGTAATTAGAGTAACCACTAGAGTAACTACTCTAAAAATTATAATACTTGCTAGAGTAACCACTAGAGTAACTGCTCTCATCAGTTATCAAAATTTTCCTAATCAAACTATGAAACAACACCTTTGGATGATGTCAAACATGAATTGAGAGTTCAAGGTTGTTGAAATAGTCGCATGAATAAATAATAGGTATAAGAAGTTATTTGCTCTCTCAAACTCTTGGTAACACATGTAGGTAAACATGACACAATGAGAATGTGAAAATATTTGAGGACTTTACATGTAATTTGGAACTTGAGGAGGAGTTCTTGATAGCTACTAAGACCACTACTATTTATGTTGCTGAATCCAACATGCATTAATCTAATAGAAATTGGAAAAAAATAGGTCATGGTAGGTTCTCTCAACAAGAGCCTCGACCAAAGAAGGCTAAGAAGGATAAAAGAAGGAGAGGAAAAAGCAAAGGCAAGAAAGACAAGTCTAAGATGACTTGTTATAATTATTGCAAGCAAGGACACTTTGCTTGTGAGTGCACTAAGCCTAAGAAGGTATGTCCTAATTCTATTTTTCTCAATGATTCCTTTGTATCATCTAATGTTCTTGTTGATTGATGAGAATGAGGTACCCATATGCCCAACCATACAAATCATAAGCGTTCATGCATGATCTAGTCGAATTCCATAGATGGGACTAGTTGCAGCATCTAGATTATTATTCTTTGATCGCAGTTTGCTATCTTCCCACTTGGACTAGTGTTAGCTTTGTCACATATGGTTTAGTCCAAAGTGAGGCATATGATGTTGTCTAATCCTATGTTGCTACTAATGATGATAAAGAGATGAATTAATTAAGCTATTGAACATTGGAAAGTAAAATCTAACTAGCCTACGTGTGATGGGTATCTGCTCTTAATCGTCCATACACACCTTGGACTTTGTGAGACTACTTCTAGGATTGCCAAGTATATGTCACTAGGTTTGCCAAATGATACACTATTGGACTACTAAGTACTTACACTTAAATGCTCGTGATTAAGGCATACACATTCTACTTAATGATAGGAATAGTAATTAGCAATAAATGGAAGTGGGTTCTTCCCATATTAGGCTCATGCCCTTTTTTTCCTTGCATATCATGGAGTCTGTTGGCCTTGCAATTGATTAATGGTTATGGAAAATATACCTAAGAATTTTGACATATCAAATGAAGACATTGAACAAAACATAGAAAACTAGTGGTGAGGTAAATGATGGAAAACATTGGTGGATGAGAGAGAGAGAGAGAGGAATGGATTTCCAAATTATGGTCACATGAAGTTCCTTGTTGATTTTGTGGTTAAATGACCTGATAAAGTCCATCCTCAATCTAGATCAAAACCAACCACTTCTAGTGACTTCACATTAATATTTTAAGAAAAGTCCACCTCCTCGAGACATAAGAATTCTCCCATAGATAAATCACCATTTATTATTGAAAAGAAAAGAGAAGTAGGAAGTAAGATATGGCCTTAGTTAGAAGGGCCTTTTAGGCATGAGCAACATGTCTTTCTAGTCCCATAACCAGTGCTTGTAGCTTGTTATTTTTATCTGAGGGGTGTGCTTTGAATTTCCATCATGTTTTTTTTTTGAATTTTATGTCTTTATGGATTTTTGGATGGGAACCACACCATGCGAAGAATTAACTTCCTATTATTGATCGACAACGGAATAGTAAGAAATCCATGAAAACACTCATGCACTCAAAAGAGTAGGCAGGTACAAGGAGCATCGAATCCCCTTGAAGTCACACCCTTGTCAAGCCATTTAATTATTCATAAGTTTAGAAACTACCAAGGTGAAAAGTTCATTAAAGTTCTTATTAAAAAAGGGACCTCATATTTCCATAACAAGGAACACCATAGAATTTTGTGGATGGGTGGATGATATGGACTCACTGCCTATTTCATGAAAAAGAAACCATGCCTTAGTTATCAATACCAAAATTCAAAGATAGAATCTAGAGGTGATCACTCAAAAGCATTAAGTACAAATCACCATCAATAGTAGCTACAAAAACACTATCCTATTGGCAATAAAAGAAAAGAAAACAAACATAAGAAAACCAAAGAAAAATAAAGTGAAATATTCAAGAAAGTTAGAACATACTAATGATGGTGTCAAACAAAAAATGTGAAAAACAAGAAAAGTGTAAAAAAAAATGTATAAAAATTGAGGAGCCACTTGTATGATTAGCATGGATGGCCATCTCCCCCACGACTGAGTTGAAAGGAGGATATCCGAAATATTGAGCCAGGGTGTTCATTCGAAGAGGTGTTGCTAGCACTAGCTCTTTTAGGCTCATGGAAAGGCTTTATTTGTTGAATGTTGACTAATAGCCTTTTTTTTGGGCTCTTAGGTTTGTATATTAACATGGCCATAGAAGGAAAGATTTCATAGATGATATAAGGCCCTTTCCACAATGTTTGGAACTTAGTTCATTGTGGCACATGTGTGGGGTTCTAGTAATGGACCTCGTCTCTTTGTTGAAAATTTACCTTCCTTATTTTCAGGTCATGGCATTGTTTGCTAAATGATTTGTGCATTTCATTCAAGGACAAGACCACCAATTGATTCTCATCAAGCATGTTAAGGTTGATTATTCTTTCTTTCTATGCTAGACTTAAGTTAAGGTTAAGTTCATAGGCTGTTAAAAGTGTACAAAGCTTAGATTAAATGTGAAGTGTTGGAAATTTTTTGTACACTAGCTCATAAGGAGAATAGCCTATAGAAAGCTTCCATGTTGAGCAGTAGGCCCAAAGATAATCATTAAGTTGTGTGCTCCAATCTCTCCTATATTTGTTAATTGTTCTAGTTAAGATCTTAGTGGTCTCCTTATTCGTAACCTCAACTTGATTGTTGGCTTGGGGATGATAAGGTGTTGTTAATTTATGTTCAACCCCTATGTGTTGCATGAGATTTTGAAAGGTGGTGCCTATAAAATAAGTACAATTATTAGAAATTGGTGCACATGGCCCCCCAAACTTGGGACAACATTCTATTGTACAAATCGAGTAGTTGTGGAAAATGTATAGTCAATGACAGTTGTTTCTTCTACTCATTTCATACAATAGTTAATAGTGACTATGATGTATGCCTTTCCATTTAACATGGATGTGATGGAACCCATGAAGTCAGTGCCCTAGATGTTGAAGGGTTCTAGTGGTTGGATCCACTATTGAGGTTCCTCCATATGAGTAGTCATCCCACCATCATTTTGATAGCATTTACAAGAGTGAATGAATTGGTGAGCATCCCTGAAGAGTGTTGGCCAATAATACCCTGCCATCAAGATCTTAATGATCATGCATCTCCTAGCATAGTAGCTCCCACAAGGACCATTGTGAGCATCTTGGAGAACACATAGTTGATCACCATTAGGGATACATTAATGAACCAAGTGATCAACGTACATCTTATAAAGGTGTTTGTTGATGTCCATGAAGCATCTCATCTAGTGAAGAAACCATTATTTCTTCGTCTGGTCTAGCTCGTATAGCATCTCTTGAGTAAGAAGATAAAGTGATGATGTCATCATACTAGTTAGGTTCAACAGGCACTTCATTTATAGCACCAATAAAGAGGAGTTCATTAGAAAATTGATTAGACAATGGCCTGTCTTCCTCTTTGTTATCCCATCTCAACTGAGACAAGTGGTTAGTGATCATATTCTTAGTTTCCTTTTGATCTACCATTGTGAGATTGAATTTCTGTAAGATCACAAGACATTGTATGACATGAGAGCTTATCGTTGGTTTGTTCATCAGGAACTAGACTGAAATTTGGTTTGTGTGCATGAATACCTTGTACCTAAGAAAATAGTGCATAAATTTCTCTAAGAGATATACCATAGTAATCAATTCTTTCTCTGTTGTGATGTAGTTTAGCTATGCATCCACAACGCTGTAGCTCATGCAATGGATGTAGTATGTATGTTTTTGATCATTTAACTACATGAGCACAGCTCCCAAAGCATAATTTAATGCATCCATCATAATGTGAAATAGTTATGACCAATCAAGCCACTACTTGAGTTGCTTGGTTTAGATGAATGGAGCATCTTTCTTTGTCAACTCTACCAATGGTTTAGCAATCTTAGAGAAATTCTCTATGACTCACTGGTAGTAACTAATGTGACCAAGGAATGATTGGGCATCTTTAATAGTTTCTAGATAGTGTGTAATTCCTTGGATAACCCTTATTTTCTTAGGATCCACCTCAATCCCTACTTGTGATATTTTGTGTTCAATACGATGCCCTCTTAGATCATCAAATGACTCTTTTGCCAATTGAGATAAAGGTTGGTCTGCACACATATTTTTAGCACTTGTTCAAGGCTATCTAGGGATTGCTCAAATATAGCACCATAGGTGGAGAAGTCATCCATGAAGACTTCTATCCCACTATTGATCTATTGTTGAAAGTTGCTAAGGACAAGGCGTTAAAAAGGTTGCAGGGGAATTGTGTAGACCAAATGATATCTTTTTGTATGCAAAAGTTTCCTAGGGACTTGTGAATGTAGATTTTCTCTGATCCTCTAGTGTAATCTAAATTTTCTTATAATGACTATAATCATTTAGAAAGCTATAGAAGAAATGGCTAGAGATGGTGTCCAACACTTGGTCCACAAATGATAATAAAAAATGATCTTTGTAGGCCATCATGTTCAACAGCTTGAAGTCAATAGAGACCCTCCACTTGCCACCTTTCTTTGGCATGATCACAAGTGGGATAACCCACTTGCCATCTGTAATGGGATAGATGAGCCCCATCTTAAGGAGTTGTTCAATTTCCTCCTTGGTGATTTGCTTCAATTTGGAGTTCAACCATTGTTATGGTTGCCTCTTTGGCTTTATGTAAGGATTAGTATAGATGCAGTGCTAACATATCCTAGGATCAATCCCAATGAGTTTAGAATATGACCAACCAAAGGTTATTGGCCATTTTTTGACCACCTTCAACATTTTCACTTTCTATTCAGGAGAAAGATTAGCATTGATTATCATTGAGTTTCCATTGTTTAAAAAATCATATTCCATGTTGGTAGGTAGAGTTTTCAACTCTAGGGGCTCTTGGTTGAAATTTTCAAGGATTTCTAACTCTCCCCAATAAGCGTCATTAGGTTCATCATTAGAGAGTTGGCAATGAACTTGCTCTAGTTTGTTCATGCCTTTAACATAGGCACTCATTACCCTATTAGTTGGTTCCATGCAAAGTGTTGAGTTGCTATCAGGATCAATTGTTAGCCATTGGGTGCCTTCTTGTTTTGTGGCTATTTTGTATAGGCACTGTTGAATTTCTATCTCATCTACACACTATCTACATGTTGTGATTGATATAATTTTTATGGACCATAGTTTCTACACACAATTGCACCCTGTATCACTATACATGATGCATGGAACTCTCTTCTTCCCTATCTTTTCAAGTGCATTTTCTTTGGAAATCTCCAAGGAAAGGTCTTTAATTCCCAACTGTGCATCAATAGTGCTCAACCAAGCCCTTTCAAAGATGATTGGCAAGTTCCCCTTATAGTTATCAACATAAATTACCAGGAAGTTAGTAGGGTAGGACCACCCATAAATGGTGGTCACAATGTCCTCCACCAGTTCCAAGGAAATATTGATGGATTGATCTACCAACTCAAGATGAATGCTACTCTTCTTGAGTGGAGGTAGGTTCTAGGCTTTTTACATCTCATGAGAAATTAGATTTATACTAGAACTTGAGTCAAGAAGAGCCTTGCATGGCTCATTCTCAGTGATTTGAAAATTGATTAAGGGACTCCTAGGATCAAATCTTTTCTTGGAAATGTGGCTAGCCTTTATCTAGTTAGTTACCACATGGGTCAACATGATGGTATGCACTTTGAGAGAAATTTGGTTTAAAGGGGACTCAAATGGTCTGGATGTAGAGGATGAGGGAGAAGCAGGGCTATCTACTACATCATTTTGTGAGGGCTTTGTAGGACTATTAGTTTAGAAGAATGATATTTTTCAGGAGTTGGTTTCTAAATAACTCTACTGAGGAGCTAGCTATAAGTTAATAACCTTGGTAGCATTACATTGCTATGACTGTGTTGGAATTTCATCCTACATTGATGGAGTAGGCGGTAATTAAGTTGAGGATGGAGGAACATGTTCAAAAGGATGAGAAGGGTAATGAGGAAATAGGGATTCTTTTCTTAGAGATTGGACTTTATAGTACTTAGGAGGATAGTAGTGATGTTGAAATGAAGCATGACTAGAAGAGTCACATGGAGAAATGGGCTATTAAACATAGTACCCATATGGATTAGGTTATAGGTAACGATAATACTACTTTGGTGGTGGCATCCCCCATGATTGTGGGTGTTTCCATTGATGGTACTCCTCATAAGCTTGTGGTGGAGCTCCACTTGGATAGTAGGCTTGTTGTTGGTGGAATTGCCTAGGGTTTCCTTGAGGATAAGGTAACCTTCTGGGTGCTTGCCCTCTTACCTATTTAGGATTTAGAGAAAATACCCTAGACTCCTGCAAGTGTGACACAATGAGACAACATCCCTTAGAATGTTCATATTAGCAAATGTCACATCCACAATTATCTATTTTAGACCCCACAACCTCCTCTACTATAGCAGCCTTGCCATTACTCCATTACTCCTTTGATGGACATGTTTAGCTTCCTTCATTCTCCTGTGATCACGATCACTACTTTGCTCTTTGGATTCCTTTACTATTTTTAGAGTGATTTGGAACTTTTCATCCAAAAGATCCCGCATTTTTTCTACCTAGGCCAAAATTTTAGAAATATATTTTTAAATTGATAAGGTCTTTCATTGCATCACCTCATCAAGTGGTGCCTCCTCCTCATTGTCATAGAACTAGACTTCTTTTTTTCTGATGGAAGGATCTTGGTTGTACTTCTTTGCACTTTCTCATTTCTTAACTCTCCTTCTTGAAACACCACAAAATTTGGAGCTTAGTACTTGTCCAACACCAAGCGGGTCCTTGGGACTCTAGACAACCACAGCTACATTTGGTGTCAAACATGGCAACTTCGGAGATCAAATGCTTAATTTTTACTAAGTATGTAGTTCCAGCGTGTACGCCTAGCATATACGCCCAAGTGCACAATACCAGCGTATACACTCAAATGCTCAGCATATACGCTCAAATGCTCAGCGTATACGCCTAGCGTATACACTCAAATGCACAGCGTATACGCCCGGCATGCACGTCCAGCGTACACGTCTCACATGCACGCCGACATGAACAACAGATGCATACGCCCGACGACAAGATCTCCAAATACAGAATGAAGACAACACTGAAGAGTAAGAATTGAAGCAAGTCAGCAACCATTAGCGTATACGCCCAGCGTATACACCCACATCCATCAGTGTATACGCCCAGCGTCCGCAGCATCTCCACCCAAGTCCACACGCCCTGCACGTTCAGCGTATATGCCCACCGTATACGCTGGCCTGATGCGGCGTATACGCCTAGTGTATACGCCTAACAGATGTAATATATTGTATTTTTGTAAAGTGTACGCACCCAATCAATGTGCCACGTGTCTCCTAACCCGAGTCTAGCGTAACAACTGGTATAAAAACCCCGATTTTTCACTTCATCCAGGTCGGTTGGCAAAAATCCCAGAGATACCCAGGAGCAATTACGTTGTGCACCAGAGCCAAAACCCTCTCACGCTAGAAAACCTGTATGCCATGCACAGTCTTTACGCCGTGCCTACAGCGTATACCAGCCCAGCCATCCCTGCATTCACTGAGGCTTTTTGTCCACCTTGTGTTCACCACAACTGCGTTAGACCGGTGCACTGTACTTTGCCTCTGTAATACCATTGTTTACAATTTACGCTAATTTCTTGCATGTTTTTTGTTTACGCTTATTTACGTTTACGCCCTGTCCATATCTGCTACGCCGTTTACGCTCTCGTTTACGCCCGTTTATGCTGTTTACGCATAACCCAGCATATAGCACTTCAGCTTACGTGCGGGTAAATCCTTGTCTGATCCATGTGCAGACCACCCAAGGTACTCTACCTTCGTGCATTTCAGCTCACCCTCAGGGCGAAGGCAGAGTCTTCTGTGCATGTCCTGCGATCCCACAGTCTCTGTTTCCTTCCAGCCGGTGACCGACGATTTCAGGCGGCACAAAAATTGGCGCTAGAAGAAGGGCCTCCCAAAAACCTCGCTCGCAAACTTCTCAACGTCTACGCTCATCAGTGTTTTCGCTGCCCTGCTTCCAACTCTGCAAGTTTTTTAGCGTATACGCTACCAACTTCACAGGGGCTGTCCACAGAAACCCCAACGTCTATGCAACCTAGCCTGAAAAGTCATCCTGCAAACTATCCAGCATCTATGTTGTTCAGTATTTACGCTATCCCTTGCTTTACGCTGAGCATTCTTTACGCTATACTCTATTTTACACTGTACTCTATTTTACGCTGTGCCTGTTTTACGCTGAGCTTTGTCTACGCTGTCTTGTTTCACGTCGTACTTTATTTACGCCATACTCTATTTTATGCTCTATCTTGTTCACGCTGTACTCTGTTTTACGCTATGCCTGTTTTATGTTGCCTTGTTTTACGCTGAGCTTTGTCTATGCTGTCTTGTTTTACGCCTTACTTTGTTTACGCCATACTCAGTTTTACGCTCTATCCTGTTCACGTTGTTCTCTGTTTAGGCTGTACTTTATTTTACGCCGAAGCTGTATACACTGCCTAGCGTATACGCTGCACCCCTTACGCTATCTACGCTGACGCTATACGCCAAACGTTGAAGCGTATATGCCGCCCTTTGTCCCTTAGTTTACGCTGCACCAAGTACACTAATTTCGCTCCTCTACCCCGTGTCACCCTTAACAATTCATCATGAACCCCGTGAACACCACCGCTGCAACAGCTCAAGTAACCGACGTCATGGACACCATGGCTGTCCAACAGCCTGTCATGCAACACCCGGGAGTACAACCCACCGCGGGGCCCTGTCGGTCCCTAAGGTTGCAAGGGAGAGACCCGACCTCCAACATCATAACCCAGGATCAGTATAATTTTATATGTATTAAGATACAAGCTGGACTGGCTGTAGACCAAGCTAAACTGGAGGTAAAGAGGCAGTTCGAACTCTTTACAGAGGGGGGCTTGAGTTCATCCCCTCACCATATGACGTCATCCCCGTTCCAGAGCAGTATTCGGAGCTCGTCACACAGCTCCTCTTGCAAAAGAGACACTCCTTGGATCAGCCTACACTAGAGTCCCAACTAGAGGAAGAGGAAGAATTTTCCGCTCAATCTGAACACAAGGATTCTTACCACACTCTGAGCCCGCAAGCACATGTTAACCTCATTTTTCATCCCGGTACAGGGGAGATCATCCCCATCCAACCCCTCAGACTAACTCACACACAAATGCCTCCATCGCACACATCCTCATTTGCTCATGTGCCACATTCAGCTAATTCGCAATTCAGCACGCTCCCTCTCGTCATCATCCCTGATGCAATAGCCGGCCCATCTTCACAAGCAGCGCCCCCTCACGATAGTATGGGAGTGACACTCCCACCCCGAGTGATAGGGATGCCACACGTGATACCGGCATCCACTTCCGCTCACTACATCCCACACATTCAAATGCATACAGCCCCTTCTACCGCCGTAACCCAAAAGGGGGTCCCTTCACAAAGCGTAGCTGCACAACGGGTAACGATGGGCATTCAACCATAGCAACATCAACCTCCTCACTTTAACATACCACCCCATATGGTTCAACCAGCCAACGTTCCCCCAGTACAGCCACCACCACAGCAACCACAGCCTTTCCCCTATCACGTGCCACAAGTGCAACCCCCGGCCGCACAACTTTCAGCCTTTCAACCCACCGTCCAATAGTCTAACCTGTATAATATAGCACAATCTCAAGCTGCCATGTTATCGAGTGCCCAAGATTGGGCGGATGCCAAGAAACTGATGCAGGAATTAGCTGATGAGGTGAAACGCCTCAAAATAGCCGCCGATGGGGAGCTGAAGGTAGTGGACTTCTACCAAGATGACCCCATCAGCTCATTTGTCCCATCCTTAACCTTGCCCAAAGGTGTTTCCTTACCAATACTAACCAAATACAACGGGGAGACAGACCCCAATGCACACTTGATAACATTTAGGCTAGAATGTGCGCTGCTCCAGGCATGGCCCCATTCCATTCTCCGAGTGTTCCCCATGTCCCTCTCAGGAAGGGCACTTGATTAGTATCAGGCCCTACCAAGGAATTCCATCTTCTCCTTGGAAGACTTATTACACCAGTTCGTGACTCGGTTCAAGTACAACTTGAAACCCGAGGCCACCCTGGATAGCCTCATACAGGTCAAGCAAGCACCGCTTGAACCTGTGCAGAAATTTATCCAGAGGTGGAGCACCGCTCTCAACGAGCTGCATGAGCCAATCTCCCAGACCTACTTGCTTACTATTCTAAAAGGAGCTATTAACGATTTCTTTAAGTCCAAGTTGTATTACCTTAATGCGCGTGATCTTAACCAAGCATTTGTACAAATTAAAAACATAGAAGAAGCGGCCCAAAATAGCCATGACCCTGCATACCTAGCCTTTAAGGATCAACACACCAAAAAAGATAAGGAGAAGGCTAAGGCAACTATAGCGGCGATAGTAGGGGCACAACAACAAAACAAACCGCTGGTAACCCCTACTAACTACAATAAGCCAACTCCCACAACCGCGCAAGAATCATCACAATAGAACCCAACCAACCGTACGCAAAACTTCGAGAGGAAAGAACCCTCTCAATACACGCCTCTGCCAATGAAGCCATCCCAACTCTTCAATCAACTCCTGAAGGATGGGCTGATGAAACATAAATAGTTGTCCCCCGCGGCCATCTAGAGACATGACCGGTTTTGCCAACTTGTTTAGAACCCAAGTTTAGCAACGCCGGATGAGCCTCCCGTACCCAAAGGTTTTAGAATGGATCGCTTTTGCGATTACCATCAACGCAACGGGCACGGTATGGATTACTGTTTCACCTTGAAACAGGATATTCAGCGGATGATCGATGAAGGCTAAATCACTTTTGATGAGGCCAACCCGATCCAACCGCAGAATCAAGTCGTGGGGGTATACAAAGATCCCCTGAACACCAAGGAGGCGCCTTACATTATTAATACAATCTGCTTCGATGAATATTCCGAGCTACTTAACATCAACACCGTTTACCCCAAGCATAAACAAGAAACACCTGGTAGGCCCTTCATAGTTCGAATTCCTCCCGCTGTCTCCACGTCTGCGTCTCAACCACCACGTACCCCACAGCAACCATACGTTGTCCGAGTACCTTCAGCCACACCCACATCCAACACCATGACACGGGACAAACCATACGTAGTGCATGTCCCTCCCGTCATCCCCCCAAATGCATCAACCCCTCATACTCGGCCTACCCCTTTCATAGTCTGGGTACCACCCGCGGTCGCAACAGCGAGGGTCCAACCTCCACCAAAACCAACTCCGTACATCGTTAGGATACCCGAAACTCCTAATGATTACCAAACCTCCATCTCATGAGCGCCAAGCCAACCCAGTCCCTACGTCATTAGGGTCCCTAGCTAGCCTTCTAACCAGTCACATCCAAGGGCACAACCGCAATCCTGTCCAACTCCATATGTGGTGCGAATCCCAGGGTAGCCCGAGGCTCCAAGACTAGCCCCACCTCCACGCCACACATGAGAACACCTAGCAGATAGGCTTACACATGAACGTGTGGAGAAGGAACGCCAACGGTTAGCTCTGGGGCCACCTAAGCCCATTCCACTTAACTCTATGCCTATGTCATCGCCTAACAACCAATCAAACGTAGGAAATGAAGGAGAATCATCTGAAAAATATGAACCGCTTAAAACGACAGCTTTGAACAAAAATGACAAACCAACAAAACATAAAATAAAACTGTTGGGCCCAATGGACCTAGTTATCATTGATAAAAACACTCCAAATAGTAAAGATTTAGCAACGGCCTTGACATAAGTCACCTAAGCATTGAAGCAAAAGAACACTTCGTTGAGCTTGTACGACTTGGTCCTAACATCCCAAACACATCGGGAAGCTTTGGTACGTATGTTAACGTCAATCTTGGTAAGCGAGGATTTGCCCCCAAATGAACCCTCGATTCATGCAGTGATGTACTCGCCTCACGGAACAACTCTTAAACCATTAAGCTTCCATGACAACAATGTTAAGGTGGACAAGAAAACAGGGGAGATAAAAATAGCCCCCATGTTCATAACAATATGTATAAATCAATTTAAGATACATAGAGTCCACGTAGACGATGGAGCCGCAACAAACATTGTACCTTACCCCATCGTTGAACAACTGGGGCTTACTGAGTTAATTAAACCAACCACGACCACATGTCTAAAGTCATTCAACGGGTCACGCGTAATGGTAAAAGGCACAATAACCTTGGATTTCATAGTGGGAGACCAATTCCCTACATCTGCCAATTTCCTAGTGGTTGATGAAATGCCAGGATTCAACCTAATATTAGGAAGACCCTGGTTGGCCCAAATGAGAGCTGTCTCCTCCCCTATACACCAAGAAATTCACCTGCCTTATGAGGGCGGTGAAATCATCATACACGGGGAAGCAGCTACTCCTATCATTTCATCACACATGGACATGGACCAGGGCTCGGAGGTCGAGCTCGAAAAGCCTAGCCGAAACGATAAGAATTCGCAACCACCGGTAGGCAATAAACTTGGGAATACGGAACAAAAGCCTCCTAAAACCGAAACACCTGCGCCTGACACTATACATGCACTTCCTCATGTAGAAACAAATACAGAAACCATGACAGACACGGGAACACCTGAAACTACTGACACAAAAGCCATTCCATCAGACGTCCCTTGGGCTGAATTACCCTTCAATGTGATTAGCGAAGGGGACACTGAATACAGAATCATACCAGTTAATACATCACAGGACATAAAAATAAAAAGAATAAAAAAAAATTAAAATAATGCCACCACTCCCTGTCCGAAATGACGTTAAACTACCCTTCGTCTGAAATGACGTTAAACTACATGAAGTCCGAAATGACGTTAAACTACAACACCCAAAAATGAACAAAATATATATATTAAAAATTACACTCCAAGTCCGGAACGACGTTAAACTACCATGTTCGCAACGACATAAAACTAGCCACGATCAGAGATGATCGGTCAACCGAGAAACTCACCTGCTTTATCCAAAATATTACTCATTCACAACGGAGCCCGAAATGGCCTTAAACTACGCATAGGGGCCCGAAATGGCCTTAAACTAATGTGAACCTAGCCCAAAATGGCTTTAAACTAGTGCATACTTTGTTTTCCTTTTCACGTATCATTTAGGATTACTTCGGTACATTACGCTTTAAGCAGAAAAGGTAAACCCAAAAACATTTTACATTGTCATGTCGTGTCTACAATTAAATTCAAAAGCAACAAAAAGTTTCCCACATACAACGTTGTACAATTACAAGTGTCAACTGTCTCACCCATTTCAAAATTTTCAAGTTACGAATCCTGTATAAGTCTGGGTCAAACAACAATAAAATGAAGCTACAACACTAAGCATCTGGTACGGGAGGGTCGTCCCCTTTCGATCCACCAACATCAGGGGCCCCTGCTCCACTGGGGCCAGCTTCTTGAGCATCATCACCACCTTCATCTTGAAAATGCCAAAAACAAACAACCAACATAAGAATAAGTGAATATCAAAATGTTGAACGTTATTCAATACATTAACTTCAAAAGGACAAAACGCTTACCACAGGAGATCCCCCTAAGCCGAATTCCAGCCGACGGAGAATTTCCTCCTCTGAAACGCTTGCCCAATCTATCCCATCAAGGCCTAAGTCGACGTCTGCCAAAGCCTTGCCTTTATCGACAACCGACCAAGTAGGACGTTTCAGAGGGAACTCGCCCACCGATGTTTCCCGAGAAGCAATAGTGATCACTCTGGTAGGCAACTCCATTTCCACAGTCGTATTCTGAGCAAAAGTATCGAAAGCAGAACGCAAACCTAAACCTTCCACAAACATCTCTAGTTGACGCTTTTCAACAGACACCTCTTTTAACGACTTCTTGTAGTAATGTTTGTGGTTTTTCTTGTCATGACCCCACTTATGAACCTTGGAAGCGAAGGCCTTCCAATCTTGACATTTAAGATTCAGGAGATCAATTTGGGCTCTGCATTCTGCCATTCGCCAAGTCAGCAATGCATGACAATTTAGTAGATCCCAATACCTGGTGTACGTAACCTCCGACGTTTGCCAAGAGCGATCTCCGCTTAGTCTGGCAGCGGCGAACTTGTACCGAGCCTTCAGATCGTCACGTTCCACTAACAAGTCAGAGATGGCCTTTTCTTTTGCTTGTATCTGCAGCCACAACTGTTCAATGGAACACCTACAGGTCCATAAAGACTTAGCGTTGTGCACAAAACCTTCTGCAACTCCCTTGTAAATAGGCCTTAGCACCTGCTCCACTTTTGGGGAAAGCGTGGTTAAACTTTCTATGCTAATGCTTTCAGAGGGATCCCATCTCAATTGAGCACCTACCCACATGAAAAATACAAATGTTAAAATAATATAAACAGGACACGAAACTCCAAACCTCTAGATGATTTATACCTATATCCGGGTGTGCCTCCTGGATCCGTTCAATAACTTCCTCTGTGAGTCCAGCCACAAAATCCATTTTACTTGGCATCTCCGACTAAGCAAGTGGCTCATGGGTACGGGAACTGACCTCAGTGGTCCTCTTAGGGGGAACCGTCTTCATGGGTACATCTAAGCGTACCGTCCTAGTCTCGCTCCCTTCATCTGAAAAAATGAAAATATGTACATAAAACACAGTAGAAATGACAGCTAACAGGACACGACGAAATAAAAAGAGAACATACCATGATCCTTGTTACCCTCTGGGGGGTCACCCAAATCCAGATCTCCCTTGAGCAAGCTATTGAACATCTGGTTGATACCATCCTGATCATCTAACGGCTCTGTTTCCGTGGTATTCTCCTTTAATTCCTCCGTTCCTCCACTCTGATTCTTCTCCGTGTTTTCCTCCTTGTTATCCTTCTCTGTGCTTTCCCCCTCGTTATTCTTCCCCATGTTGGTCTCCTCCTCCTCGGTGATGGTATCTAAAGCCTGCTTCCTCACTTTTTAAAAATCAAGCCAAAAATAGCAACGACAAGTAAGCGATTGAAGTAAAAGTTATAAATGAAGTGAAAACGATAAAACAATCAGCAGCTGAGCTTCACTTACCAGGCATCTTGAAGTGTATGCGCTTCACACGCGGCCGATTCACATCGGAGACTTCCTCAGTCATGCGTTCAGGCCTCTTTAGCTTTGACTTGGCTTGGCCAATGGTCTCCTTGATAACCCGTTCCGCCCTTCTAGTAGTAAGAGGCACGTTTTTTGGCTCCAACCCCAGACTATCACGTGTGTGGATTGAAGCGCCAGATGATCCCCCTATCGTAATGGAAGCAGATTCATCAATGCCTTCAGGTGCATCTTGGGATTTAGCTGTCTCAAACAAATGATTCACCCACGGGTGAGATAATTGACCTCGATCCCGCAAAACAAACTTGTTGTCTCCACGAACTACTAGGAACTCAACAAAACGGCGTAGGTAACTAGCGAAGAATGCAAAGGTGAAATGGGACTGCGCTTTGATATTCAAACACAACCGCACTATCTCCTTGTGCATGCCCGACAACAAAAATTGGGCCCAGTTATACCGCATGCCTGTTTCCAAGATAGTTCGCATGACACGAACAGCCTCAACCACAAGACATCTCACCTGGGAAAGAGTTTTAGGGAACACCCATGCCCTGAACAGGGGATATAATTCGTTCACTGCCACAACTTTTGCTTTCCCCTGCATCGGGAATCCCTTTGTACCCTTAGCCATGCCTAGCCAATCTTCCAACTCATGAATCGTTTGGAGCTCCTTATGAGTTTTGTCTAATACTACATTTAAGCCATCCGCTAGTACGCCAAATAAGTTTGAAAAGAACTCAGGTGACAGGCGAAAAGCTACCTTGACACCCTTAATCCGGGTGCTGTAATGTGAGACAGACTCATTAAAAGAGTCCACGATCCCAATCATCTCCCGAATGGATACGTTAGGACTCGGCGTCATAAAAAGCTCCATGAGGCCGACATCATCCAAGCAACGAGTGATGGACGGTGGAGCTTGCCTACGTAACCACTTTTGCACCTTGGCCACCTCCCCAAATTTCATCGACAAAGTAGTCTCGGTTCGTCCTGTTATCACTGGATCCCCACCAGGAGGTACGTCAACTGTAAAAGCAATTTAACATGATCATATCAGCATAATTCCAGATAGTTAGAAAAACCCACTAACATATCTAGGCAAGGTTATCATTTATCGTTGGTGGTGGATCTCGATGTGCTGCCAAAGTCACGAGGGAAGACTGGCCCCTGATCTGTCCAGTTTTCATGAAGCCACCCACGAGCTTTGCACATCGCAAATGCTCTGGAAAATTGATTATGAAAATGGACCATCGAACCCTTCGTTTGAGCCAATACAGTTCCACGAAGGGTGGGGCCCGTCATGAATGTCTCCAGAGCAGTGCGAGCAAGGGCTAATCCTTCATCTTCAATAAGTGTCCCATCCGGGTTGGTCTTTGGCCTGTAAGCGAATACGTGTCAAAACAAGAAACAAACACCAAACGGCGAAGGAAAACAATAAACTTAAATAGCCCTACCTCGCCACTCGGTACACTGTGCCGGGAGGATTCTGGAATAATGTATGTGCATGGGCAGCTATGAACAACGTATTATTGAGGTAGTCTAACCCTCGTGGCAATAGCGCCCACATGCACGTTAAGGGGCATTTTGACCTGGGCCCACGGGTACTACCATCCTCGTTAACAAGAGGTCCCACGTCAATGTCTTCTGCAGCTCCCGGTAGCATTGCATCAAGCATGCTTCGCGCAACCACTTCCCTAAAATTTGACCAGATGGCCACCTCGAAATTGTTCAACAGGAAAGCTAGAAATTTGCTAGCGCCTTCCCTGAACCAAACCCCGTTGTCATCCATAGTTAGATTCGGGGGAAGCTTGCCATCCTCAACAGGGCCAACCCATGACAACACCCTGACAAGCTCAACAACAATGAGGAAGCGCTTACTATCCCTACAACCAATCGCGATGCCACGATAAATTAGCCATGCTTCGAAATAGCCCGAAAAGCGAATGTTTACATCATAAATCGGCATCTAAAATCAAAAATTTACTAACTGTTTACACCCAGCATATACCAGCGTATACGCCGGTGAAATTGTTTACACTTAGCGTAAAATGCTGCTTAAACTCAGCGTATACGTTGTACACTGAGCGTATACGCTGACCAATCCAGCGTATACGCCGATAATGAACTATTTTACGCTGTCGCCTGAACCTCTTACCCTCAGCGTATACGTCGGAGTTCGCTTTTAGCGTAGACAGTCTACGCAGGCGCTGAACGAAAACCTTTATGCCAGAAAGATGAAAAACAAGTTTACGCTGAAGGATAACTGCAGACTAACATCGTATACACCGAACAAACCCTCAGCGTATACGCCATCACAGTAAACAGAATTCACGCTAACAAGACAAGCAAATCACGCTGACAAGACTTTGCGCAGAAAAAACTCATGACGCCGTGGCTTACGCTGACATGCTAGTACAGGGAAAATGTTTACGTTGACAAAACTTTATGCTATAAAGTGACACTCGGCATATACGCCGCAAAACCCATACGCCTAAAACCCCTATGCTCGGCGTATATGCCGAGACTATCTACGCTATAAAAGAAAAAGCGTAGAAATAATTAGAGGTAGAGATCAGAGCCTACCTGTGGGATGTCACGGGCCAGGATGGGATCCTTGGCCTGGGTAGGCCCTGCAGCATAGCTTCCGTCTCCTCCGCGAAGTCAGGATCCTTCCTCCCCTGGCCCTCCACTTCTTTGCCCTTGCCCATCTCGGCCTATTTACGCTGACGATACAAGTTTACGCTGGCACCTGAAATTCTGCACTCCGCATCTACGTTGGGGTTTAGTGTTGGGCGTCTACGCTAGGGTTTTTCTTCGGCATCTATGCTCACAGGAAATTTACGCTTACGCTAAGGCACTATAGTTTACGCTTACGCTTTAACAGGTTACGCTGTCGCTTACGCTCTGTCACTTTCAAAGTAAAAAGCAAATGGACCCCCCCCCTTTATATAGCGTTCTGCTGACGTTGACGCTGACGCCGCCGTTGCACCTTTTTGCCATTTTTTGCCTTTTTGCTTATTTTTCGCTAAAATTTACCCCAAAAATGATAAAAATTATTAAAAATAGAGATTATTACATCCTGGTTCCTCCGTGGACCCCATTTTACATGTTTACGCCGAACATTCTAGTGTAAACCACCCTTGTGGCCTGGTATGGCCTTAAACTACCATTTCTTCATCTAGTGACGACCCGGTATGGCCTTAAACTACCATACGTCCCGGTGTGACGAAAATCCACCATTATGCGCGTACACATACTTTAAAATTATCAAAAGGCATAGAATGATCTCCCTCTTTCTAATTCCGCTCTCTGTTTATTGGCAGGAGCAAGCTCAATGGACATCCAGCATTTAACCGCACCGTTAATCATTAACGGACCATACGGAAAAATTACCCGAGACATTAACATAAACTCCATCAACTTAAATTCACCAACAGATGATGTAGTCATAGCCGCAACACAGCAAACAGCAGATTACGAAGGCATGACAAAGTTCCTTGACATAGAGGCTAAAAATATCATCGAAGATCCATTAGCTGAAACCCCCATTACCATGCCCGATGGGGAAATCAGAATATTAAAACTGAGCACATTACTACAACCTCAATTAGAAAAAGACATTGAAAACGTGCTTAGGGAAAATATGAAAGCATTCGCTTGGTCCTATAAGGACATGCCCGGGTTAGATCCTAGAATTGTCCAACACAACATCATCCTTGACCCGAAATTGAGACCAGTAAAACAAAAGGCACGAAAAGTTAGGACCGAAGTAGCATTGGCAGTTCGCAATGAGATCACCAAGCTTTATTAGGCTGGGTTCATTCGGGTTGTTGATTACGCCGAGTGGGTGTCCAACATGGTCATTGTCCCAAAGAAAAACGGAAGCATTCGCCTATGTATTGACTTCCGAGATCTGAATGTAGCAACCATAAAAGATGATTTTCCTCTACCCAGCATCGATCAACTTGTTGACTCAACGGCTGGGCACGCCTTGTTTTCTTTTATGGATGGCTTCTCGGGATACAATCAGATACGTATCAATCTGGAACATCAACTTAGGACAACCTTTATGACACCATGGGGAACCTTTTGCTATACAATGATGCCCTTTGGTCTCAAGAACGCTGGGGCCACGTATCAAAGAGCAATGACATTCATCTTTAGTGACTATATGTTACACTCGCTCAACGATTACGTGGATGACATTGTGGTTAAATCAAAAATGGAAGAACAACATGTACGAGATCTAGACTTAGTATTAAAACGTTGTTTAAAGTACGAATTGAGACTTAACCCAAAAAAATGTGTCTTCGGCNCCAAGAAGCATTCGAGAACATCAAAACAGCACTTGCCCGACTGCCTACAGTTTACCCGCCTAAAAACGATAAACCATTTTATATCTACCTTGTCACTTCGAAATCGTCAATCGCGTCTATGCTTTACCAAAAACAAGATGACGAAACCAAAGTCCCGGTATACTACTTAAGCCATGCATTAATTGCCCACGAGAAAAAATACAACGACATGGAGAAGTCATGTCTAGCCTTGGTCTTTTCTTTAAGAAAATGGCGGCATTACCTCTTCTATAACCAGGTTTACATAATTTGCAAGGATAATGTACTAAGAGTCATAATAGAGAACATTTATGAAACAAGTTGAATAGCCCGGTGGAAAGCCATGATAGCCGAGTTTGACCTGTACTACGTAACGCAATCATCAGTCAAAGGTCAAGCTATAGCAAATCAAATGGCCACATCACCAACACGTGATCAAGCGACTATAGAGCCAGAATTCCCGGATGAAAATATAAGTGCCATAGACATAGTGCCCGATGACTACGATGCTATTTTAAACTTTGATGGGGCATCCACCTCTCGAGGAGGAAGTGCAGCTGCTGTCATCACCTATCCCTCTGGAGAGATCCGACCCTTTACCTATCGTTTCAACTTTCACTGTACCAACAACATAGTAGAGTATGAAGGTCTCCTTAGAGGTCTTGCGGCAGCTTTGGCTTTAAACATCACACGTCTTGTAGTCAGAGGGGACTCACAACTGGTCGTAAACCAAGTCATGGATGTCTATACATGCAAAGCCCAACATTTGCAACCATACTGCAACTTGGCAAAACACCTAATGAGGCGATTTGAAAACATTGATGTGCAACACATCCCCAGAAATGATAACACCATCGCAAATGCGTTAGCCACATTAGCACTAAACATATCTCCAAACATGTTCCACACATTGCCAAGCTCCATAACCAGTTGTGCTGAACCAATCACCGACACCCTTGACATGTTGCCAATTGCATCTGTTAGTTCAACACATGCGATAGAATGGTACAACAACATAAAAGAATACCTTCTACGCGGCGAAACACCACGACATCTAACAAGTGCACAGAGAGACGCAGTGTGGAAACATTCTAAGCAGTATACCCTGGTAGAGGACACGCTGTGTCATCAATCCTACGAAGGCATATTGCTAACATGTGTTAGTAGTACCGATGCCCAAACTATTATTGAACAGGTACATGAAGGACTATGTGGAGGACACATAGCACCAAAAGCCATGGCAACGAAAATCAGGCGCTTAGGCTATTATTGGCCACACATGGAATACGACTGTCTCACCAAAGTCAAAACATGTAATACTTGTCAAAAACATAGTAATCTGATACATGTCCCACCGAATGAGTTGCATACAACGCAAATCACATGGCCCTTTCAAAAGTGGGGGTTGGACCTCATTGGTCAGATAACCCCCTCGTCTTCCGCGGGCCATAGTTTCATTATAACTACCACAGAATACTTCACGAAGTGGGTAGAAGCTACTCCCCTTCGAAAAAATACATCCAAGCATGTGTGCAATTTCATTCTAGAAAACATTGTAACCCACTTTGGCATTCCCATGGCAATCATCACAGACAACGGGCCACAATTTAGCAGTGCCGAAACCAAAGCCTTTTGTAAAAATTTAGGGATCAAACACTCATTTTCATCCCCTTACTATCCTCAGAGTAATGGACAAGTGGAAGCAACAAACAAGACAATTATTACAATACTTAAGAAAATGCTTACCCAAAGCAAAAGAAAGTAGCACAAACAATTGGTGTACGCATTATGGGCATACCGTACTACACACAGAACTTCGATAGGTAAGACACCATACAGCCTTGTTTACGGTTCAGAAGCTGTTTTACCTTTGGAACTGCAGGTACCATATTTAAGGATCACACTTTCTAGGCTCCTCAACGACAAGCAAAATAATGATCTACACGTCATTGATCTTGACTAGGTGGAGGAAAAATGTGTGCGCGCCCTCGATCAGATCGAATGGTACCAAAAACAACAACGACAACGACATCGGCATAACATCAACAAGTGCCCTATCAAAGAAGGTGACCTTGTGCTTAAAGCCGTTCGGGAATATCTGGACAAATTCTCAGCTAACTGGGAAGGGCCTTACTTGGTTACTAAAGCATTAACAATGGAGCATTCAAACTAGCTGACATGAAAGGAAACGAGCTTACCAATCCGACCAATCACTTGTACCTAAAACTATTTTACGTTTGAAGTACGAGCTCAGGGTCGTGCAAGTCCTAGAATCATGACTATAAACTGATACCATAGCTCGTCTTGGAATCATGACGATAAACTGATACCACAGAACAGTCCTGGGTTACGACTTAAAACTGACGCCACGCTTGTCCTGGCATCATGACAATAAACTGATACCCCACAGTGTCCGCAATGACGATAAACTAGCACCCATCTGGCATGACAGTAAACTGCCACTGTCACAACCATCAGAGTCCGCTAAGACTCTAAACTAGCTTACCTCTGCATGGTCCACTAAGACTATAAATTGGCAACATAACGTCCGCCACGACGCTAAACGGATAATTTCCGATAGGTTACGACATAAAACTAACCCATGATAGTCCGTTAAGACTATAAACTGACACGTTCATCTCTAGCTCTCACTTCACAGCCACTCTCACTCATTAGAATTACTGCATCACTCACCATCTAACAAGCTCCTCAACATCGCCGCCATTCATACACAGTGCTCAGAACCTCCTCCAGTATCTTCGTTCCGTCTGTGGCCATGTAAATCTGAGCTTGCTTCTCCACTCATGGTTTTCTTGTCCCCTTGGAGTTATGTTTGCAGGATGACACCCAGCGGCTTTCGCACAAGAATGCACCTCATCGCAAGTAGCAAGATGGTACAATGTTCGCAGTGCACATGGCGAGACTACATCAAACCATTGACTAGTAAATTCCCATTCCCGGTATACTCACCATCCGTTTCCCGACCTCCGATACACCGAATACATTCAAAACTCCTTGAGCATGTTGTTGCACACTGCAACACGTTACAGCAGTTGCAACACACAGCCTGGCACTTTAGCATGAGTACAAGATTTACGCTAAAAAAAAACACCGAGACCCTTGACACCTCCCATATAAGCCCCAGGCAGGAAGGTAGTCGTCTGAAAACCAAGTACTCATGTCCAAACAATCAAGAAGCATCCAGTTGCATGGCTTTGGCTATCCGTCAACAGGCTCCCCCTTAAACATTAAACATGGACCTTGTTCCTCCAAAGAATGTAACACATCCTCCCGTGGCTTTGGTCTTGCCAACAAGTTCCCCTGAACGCTAACCAAGGGCCTTGGTTCGCCAAAGGATGCACATCGCATGTCTGAACTCCGAGTCTACTAAACAATGGTCATTGACAAGGATTAGTATGCCGTACACTAGAGCATCCCTTTTCCCCAGCACAATCCCCTGGATCCATTATCAATCCTTACAATCTCCATGACCCCCCAGATATGAAACTCTACTTTCCCGATCCCATGTACTACTGAACATGGTGCGATGACGTCTAGTCAAGTGGCGAAGGACAAGGTCTACATCAAGTTGCTTGTGGTGTTTTGCACTTCTTTGTTGACTCTTCTTGGGTCAATTCCTCCAAGCGTCAACAAAGAGGGGCCAATGAAACACCACAAAATTTGGAGCTTAGTACTTGTCCAACACCAAGTGGGTCCCCGGGACTCCAGACAACCACAGCTACATTTGGTGTCAAACATGGCAACTTCGGAGATCAAATGCTTAATTTTTACTAAGTATGCAGTTCCAGCGTGTACGCCTAGCGTATACGCCTAAGTGCATAATACCAGCATATACGCTCAAATGCTCAGCGTATATGCCTAGTGTATACGCTCAAATGCACAGCGTATACACCCGGCGTGCACGTCCAGCATACACGTCTCACATGCACGCCGGCATGAACAACAGATGCATACGTCCGACGACAAGATCTCCAAAGACAGAATGAAGACAACACCGAAGAGCAAGAATTGAAGCAAGTCGGCAACCATCAGCGTATACGCCCACATCCATCAGCGTATACGCCCAGCGTCCGCAGCATCTCCACCCAAGTCCACACGCCCTGCACGTTCAGCGTATACACCCACCGTATACGCTGGCCTGATGCGACGTATACGCCTAACAGATGTAATATATTGTATTTTTGTAAAGTGTACGCACCCGGTCAACGTGCCACGTGTCTCCTAACCCTAGTCTAGCGTAACAACCGGTATAAAATCCCCGATTTTTCACTTCATCCAGGTCAGTTGGCAAAAATCCCAGAGATACCCAGGAGCAATTACGCTGCGCACCAGAGCCGAAACCTTCTCACGTTGGAAAACCTATACGCCATGCATAGTCTCTACGCCGCGCCTACAGCGTATACCAGCCTAGCCGTCCCTGCATTCACCGGGGCTTTTCGTCCACCTTGTGTTCATCACAACTGCGTTAGACCGGTGCATTGTACTTTGCCTCTGTAATACCATTGTTTACAGTTTATGCTAATTTCTTGCATGTTTTCTGTTTACGCTCGTTTACGTTTACGCCCTGTCGATATCTACTACGCCATTTACGCTCTCGTTTACGCCCGTTTACGCTGTTTACGGATAACCCAACGTATAGCACTTCGGCTTACGTGCGGGTAAATCCTTGTCTGATCCGCGTGCGGACCACCCAAGGTACTCTACCTTCGTGGATTCCAGATCACCCTCAGGCGAAGGCAGGGTCTTTTGTGCATGTCCTGCGATCCCACGGTCTCTGTTTCCTTCCAGCTGGTGACCGACGATTTCAGGCGGCACACTTCTTCCTTGAAAACATGTTCTATAAACCTTTAAAACTAATGGACTCTTGGGCATAGATCCTAGGAGTTCTTCTTATTTTTGTTTAGAGTCCATTTATGATATGATAAAGCTACTCCCTTTGAGAATAACCATGGCTAGGACATTAGTGTAAAAGGAAATAGTACTTGCCCATGGCTACATCCAAGGGTTCATGTGTTTCCTATTTACAACCTTGGATCTGCTTTCTCAGGTTGCACACTTGGGAGTATGTTAGATACTTGTTGTTGAAGAGCTCAAGCATCGTAATCCATTGATGGATTGATTCCAGCTCCAAAGACCAGTACCAACTTTTAGCTTCTTTGATAAGTTTCATTTGTAATAGCTTTAATTTCTACCATTCATTCTCTGTGTTCTATAAGGCACAAGTATTGTGAAAGGCTTAAATATGGTTCTACAAATCTGAATTGTACCACCCTTCAAACTTGGGGATATTTTTCATATTAAATCACTTGATTATGCTATCTTTAACATCCCTTGGAATTCTTATCACCTCTGGAATGTTTAGCATGTTTCAAGTTGCAAATAAAGGCTCATCATGGTCATAGCCTTTGTAATGGCCATGATGCCCTCTGCTTCCCCTTCTTTCATGATAATAGGCCTTCCTTGATTGCCCATGCCCCATATCTCAACTAGTTCAATAGGCCTTATGATCATCTCTATCCTATTGATCACCTCCATCATGGTCACATCCTCTATGGCTTTGGTAAAAGCTAGAGGAGGAAGAAGAAAATGATGAAGGTGAAGAGGAAGGAAGAGTAGCATCACCATGGTGCTTGCCACCCCCTCTTCTATGGTCATGGCCATGATCATCATTGTGATGCTTGTTCTCATCCCTATCATGACTTCCACCTTTGGATTTCTCATGATTATTGGACACATTCTTACCTAAACTAGGATTGTTTACAGTGGACTATAAATTTTGGTTCAAGTCCCCTTTGTCAAAGCCAAGGGGAGGAGAGTTAGTGAAATGAGAACCCCTAGAGAAGGGACCCTCACTATATTTTTGGCCTAGCAAGAATAAGGGGTTATTGAACTATTTTTCCTTCAAAGCTTCATAACACTTCTCCTATTTCTAATCTCTTTCGCATTGTGCTTTATTGGGATGGTAATCCCAATAGTTGTGATCTTGCACAATGTATTCAACATTAAGCTCTTGAATGCCCAACCTCATAAGAGTTTGGTGTAACATTATAGGAACACAATGTTGGCCTTCATGTCCCTTCACCATAGCTGCTCATCCTGATGTAGGATGAAGGTGAAGTCTAGCACATATTCATTGGGATGAGTATATGCCACTTTGCATTATTGGGGTATTTGCATAATTTGATTGTTCTTCCTTTACTAATTGGATGTATGTTCAAGCCTTAGTGGAGAATCATCCCTGTAATGAGAAGAAATCTTTATATTGGAAGAAAATAAAAGTATTCTTTTATTATTATTATTATTATTATTGATAATGCAACTTTAAGGTTTGTTACAATAATTTTGAATAATCTTCACTAAGTCCTAAATAGCGCATGTAGCTAATGAATGTCCTCGACAGCGGCACCAATGATGAGCAACAAATATACCCTACACCCAACCATATGAATCACTAGCATCTAGTAAGTGATTTTGTTGAATTCCAAAGACTTTAGATTTCTAAGTACATTAGTTATAGGAGGTGAATTTAATTGTTGCAATCATTGTCTTCCCAGTTCCACTTGTGAAGTGCAAGTGTATGATTAAGTGTAACTGAGGAATATGATTTTTTATCATTTTATCATTTATGAATTAAGTCATCTAAGAACAAGAATAAGATAATTAAATGTTTAAATAATCTAATAACTAGGAAATACTTAACTAATCCTAACATAAGCATTCATTCCCACTTTCTGTGCACATCTTAAACACGTTATAGCATCATTGGATTACCAAGTGTTAAGCACTACTGGGATTACCAAGCATTAAAGGTGTGCTGAAAGTGATTGTACTCATGTTCACTATTTAATCAATCTTAATTAATTACTTAAAATCATTAAAGTAAATTTTATAAGTATTAAGTTCATAAAAAAATAATTAACCTATTCCAAGTGCTACAAGGTTTGATAAAAAAAGCTCATCTTTATTGTCGTTCACACTGAAGTGCTTAGGTACATCAGTGCTCAAATAAATATTTGTATACTCTTTGACTTCCAATGTGGGCACTCAAAAAATATTTTAATAGTTGAAAGGAAAAATTGCAAGAGCTTTGCTACAACTATCAAAATATTGTCATAAATGTGGCAATTAGAAATACATTTATAGGCCAACACAGGGGGCCTCGTTGTTGAGTACACGTCAATGGGCCAAACCCCACATTAGCGAGATCACGTTGATGAGATCTTGTCAATGGGGTTGCATCGATAGCATCCTATTGATGAAGCCCAACAATGCAACTCATTAATGTGGAATAATTCTAGTATATATGTACTGGACATTGGTACATATAAACTTAGCCATGTGATAGGGTCACATTTTATATCTCCATGATGTTCTTTGTGCACCAAAAATTCAATAGAATTTTCTTTCCAATACTAATTTGTTAAAATTATGTTTCAAATTTATGTTTAAATATGATTCAGTTATGATTTATCTAGACTCAAGTTGTTATGGATATGGTTTTATTTATGGTGGTTTTCTCAAGCTAGATATTGAATATGCTAATAAAGAAGGTAGTTCTTTTTCACTACTCTAATTGGTAATGTTGGCTAAAATTCCATTTCATGGCACAATAGGTTGGGCCATATTGGACAAGAAAGAATGACAAGGTTAGATAAATTAGGCTTATTAGGACCATTTTCTAAGGTCACTCTACCAACTTATGATCATTGTCTAGTAGGAAAATCAGCTAGAAATCTATTTGGCAAAGCCACTAGGGTTGATTTCCCATTATAGTTAATTCATTTTGATATTTGTGGACTGATGCATATTAAGGTAACGCATGGCACCTCCTATTTCATCACATTTATAAATGATTACACACGTTACAATCACATCTTTCTAATTTTTCATAAGTTTAAGGCAATTGGTTAATTTAGAAGATACATGAATGAAGTTAATAATTAGTTAGATAGAAGGATTAAGATCTTGAGGATTGAACATGGACGTGAATATATATCTAAATAGTTTAAGAAATAGTGTGATGAAAAATAAATTAGTAGGTAGGTAGTGATTCCTAGAACACCACAACAAAATGGTATTACTAAGAGGAGAAACCACACCTTATTAAACATCATACGATCGATGATGGTGCAAGGAAAAATTCCTCCTAATTTTTGGAGAAATGCATTATTGACTACTGCCTAAATTCTCAATAGTTTACCATGTAAATTAGTACCTTCCACTCCATATGAGTTATGATTGATGGAAAGACAAGTCTTGATCATTTGTGACCTTGGGGATCTATAGCCTATGTACGAAATAGTTCTCACAGATATGGGAAGTTAGGAACTTGAGGTAAAAAGTATATCTTTATCTAGTATCCTAATCACTCCAAGGGATATGTGTTCATTAGGAAACTACTAGATGGAAGTATGACTAAGATGGATTCAAGATATGTCAAGTTTCTTGGGGAGGATTTTCCTTATCAAAGAGAAATAGATAATGATTTTACCTTTTATGAAGTGGAGGATCTTGATTTTGGTGCTACTATCAAACCAATAGAAAGAAAGGAGGAGATTCCTTAGCTTCTTAGAAATAGTGGAAGCAACTTACCTATCCACAGATCACCTTCATGAGATAAAATCTCCCAAGAACACCAACTACATAGGAGCAACGATGTGATTATTTCTCTTCATTGTGTTGTGATTGAACAAAAAGCACTTATGATGGATGTGGATGATGATGAGCCATGTACATATGATGAGGCTCTCTCATCACCTACTAGTGAGGAATGGATGAGTGCTATGATGGAAGAGATGGAGCCTATGAGAACCAATAATGTCTAGGACTTATTTGATAATTTTCCTTGGTGTAAGGCCATTAGAAATAAAAGAGTATTAAAAATTAAGCATAAGGTAGATGGTTCCATTGAGAAATACAATGCATGCCTTGGAGCAAAGAGGTACATCCAACAAGAGGATATAGATTTTGAGGAAACCTTCTCATTGATAGTAAGGTTTTTTTCTATTCATCTCATTTTGGCTATAGTTTCACATCTTGATTTGGAACTTTACTAAATGGATATTAAGAGTGCATTTGTCTATGGAGAACTAGTTGAGGAAATTTATATGATGCAACCCCATGAATTCATAGTCAATGGTTAGGAGCACAAGGTCTATAGACTTCAACAATCCATTTATGAATTAAAAAAGTCATCTAGACAATGGTACTTTCGATTCCATTGAGCTATCACTATTGATGGGTTTATGATGATTGAAGAATATCATTGTGTGTATGTTGAAAGATTCAATAAAAGTTTCATTATCCTATCCTTGTATGTGAATGGTGTTCTACTAGCTAGTAATGACAAAGAGATGGTTATCATCACAAGAATATGATTGTCCTAAAACTTTGAAATGACAAACATGGGTGAAGTAGATTTTGTGCTTGGTGTAAGGATCCTAAGGGATTTTTCAAGGAGGCTTCTTAGTCTATCACTAGAAACTTACCTAAAGAAATTTCTTGAGTCAAAATTCACAACTAGAAATCCAATGATATACCCATTACTACAAGTGAGAATCTAAGCCTTAATTAGTGCCCAAAAACTTCCAAAGACAAGGAGAAAATGAGTTGTGTGCCATATGCTAGTATAGTTGTGAGCTTGATGTATGCGATAATGTGTACTTAACTAACATATGCTTTGCAGTAGGACTTATGAGTTGTTACCAATCAAATCCTAGAAACTCACACTAGAAAGTTGTTAAGAGAATTCTCCATTATTTGAAGGGGACTATGGACTATATGATTTATTATTAAGGATTTGAATTGTGGTTTGTAGATTATAGTGATGCTGATTGGGGTGGTGACCTATATGAATGCAAATCAACATCAGGGTATGCTTTCTTGCTAAATCAAGGCTCAATATCTTGGAATAGTAAGAAGTAAACTTATATAGCCTTGTCCACAATGGAGGTAGAGTTTTTTGCATGTTCAGCAGCAACACAATAAGTCATTTGGTTGAGGAGATTCCTTGAAGCACTTGGAATTATTGCAAATGCATCAGGACTAGTGACAGTCCATTATGATAGCATGGTAACTCTTGCATATTCAAAGGATCCAAAATATCATGGTAAGAAAAAGCACATTGATATAAAGTAAAAATAATTTTTATTAGTGATGAAAGGAGAAGTAACCTTGCAACACATTTCTATGAGTCAAATGGTTGTAGATTCTCTAACAAAATCCATTCCAAGAGATGTATTCATGGCTCATACTAAATCCTTGGAACTATGTAGAATTTAATTGCATATATGAGTGATTACTTCTTATATCATGTATTGAGGACATTTTTTCATTTATGCATATTTTTTATGTGGTGTAAATTTTTGCATGTATATGAATCCCAATGGTATGCATCAGGCTTTATTGGTTCACTCACATGAATAATCATTCTTTGGTGCTTAGAGAATAGTGAGCTAAGGATGAGACATTCAAAGTGTCGCCTTGGTATAGAAACCCAGTTGAAGTCTCTATAAAAAGATTATATATGAATGATCCAAAAATTCATATTGGCCTAAGTGATAAATCCAAATGTGAGTTCCTTTTTTCTTTTACAAAGACATAAAGAAACTTGGGTTATTTGCTTGAACAGTAAATGAACCAACGTTTGTATAGTATTAGAGAGAGATATATCCTCACTTATAGTAGAGGCTCTCTACCATAGCATGTATTTCTTAATTCCGTAGTATGAATGAATCCCTACTTTCTCACCATATGAGTCCTTGTGGATACAACATAGTTGTTCCATAAAAGGTACCCTTTATGAACCTTTAACTATGTCATGAAGCGAAAGGTTGATGATCGCTACTTTAGAATGTTACTTATGACCATGAATGATGCAATCTCATAAGACATCACCAAGAAAGTAGTTGATCTAGAAGCTAATGACATTAGGGTAAAGGGAAGATATTTGAATCACATCTATGAACTTCATTCATAGTTGACAAGTCATATTACCTTTAAGTGATGATATGATCATGAATATATTTGCATCACACATTATAAATGATAGGTAAGTATAGCTCTTGGAAGGATTAGAGATACTTGGACTAATGTGCTTTTAATATATTTTGGGCATCTATGAGCTGCTCTAGGGTTTTTGTGTCATTGTCCATTCAATCTTATTGTTGCATCGATCTAGTTATAGTTGTTGCACTGTCGATACTATTGTTGTGTTGTTATTATTTACTACATCATTCCAAATGTTTCTTCTACTCTGAAACTTTGTTATTGTTGCAAGTCTATAGTTGTTTTGTTGCTGCACGATCGATCTCATTGTCACTACATGTTGTGCATCTAATCTTGTTGTCGTTGCACTAATACACTATTGATCTTTCTTTTGCTACACTACCAACCATCGACAAACATAGCTATGTTTTTCCTTTGAAATTATTTTTTAATAGTGGCATCTTAGCTATAGGACAACTTGTTAGGACCCTCATCTTTCATTGCATATGCACATGAAGGTAGAATGCATGCATTGTGTGGTTTTGTATGGTTTTTATATCACACACCAAAAATTTTAAAAGGAGCAATAGTAAAACTATGCAATGTGTTTTAGAATTACAAGAGACTAGGTAAATATGGTATGGAATGAGAAAATTAATATTAATTTGGTTTGATTTTTTGACATTGTTACTTCATGTGATATTTTATATTTAGCTCTTTTTTTTTGATGAACTCTCAATGAAAAATCATGGAAAACTGGATTGATGAGTTGGAGACTTCACGGTCGAAGATGGATCAAACATTGTATTCCCAACAGGGCTCATCATTTTCTTTGGTTAAAAAAGATTGTTACAAAAGTCTTAAAGGAAGTTTAAAGGAAAAATAATGAGGTGTGAAATTATTGAACTATTATTATGCTAACATTAACATTCCTATTGAAAGTAAGTAATATTGCATTTTTAATCTCCAAAAAGCATTCCTGTAAGAAGTATTTTTTATTGCATTTTTAATTCTTAAAAAATATTCACCTTGCATGTGCTCTTCATTGCATTTTTATGCTTGAAAAATATTCCCCTTGCATGTGCTATGTTTCTCTATTTTATTCTTATATTTATGCCTTTTATTCTTAAACTTAAACTTTATTCTTTACTTATACATGGAATTTGAATCAAATGATGGTGAGCATACAGAGGAGCTGAGTAATGAAATAAAAATTATTAGTTCAATGAATAAACACATAGATAAATTAGAGCATTGGCCTCATGCATAAATTATCTCTCTAATTGAAGGATATGAAGAAATTTATCTCCAACTCAATCATGGAAATTTGGGGCAAAAGCATTGGGATTAGTTAGTTGTAGATGTTAACAAAAAATGCAAGTCACACTTCATAGGAAAATAGTGCAAATATAAATAGAATAGACTTAAGAAAAATTTTAAGAAAGAAAAGATGAGAGAGGACTCAAATGGCTCCAACTAGGTCATTGGTTGTATTATGAAGATATAAATCATGTTATTGGAAAATCTCATAAAATTGCATGTATCATAGGAGGATATGATGGAATGAATTGGAATGCAATTGGCAATATTCCTTCAAAATTGAAAATAGTAGAGAATAATATAAGGTTTGGATTATAGTGAGAAACGTGAACTTAAAGAACAAAATTCTTCCATTGTCCATGCAAAAAAAAAAAAAAAAAAAAAAAAAAATTCCAAAGAGAAANAAATGAAAGCTCAAAACTAAGGTGGGGTGGAGGGGCAAAAAAATAAAAAATAGAAAGCTAAAGTTGATTTTATTGTTGAAAGTATTGGAAAAAGCATGAATTTATTTACAAGTACCTTTAAAGAATTTGAAATAAAGAAAATTACATAGATGGATTAATTGATTGATATGAAACTTCAAATTGCAATTTTTTTTGCTTTAAAGTCAAAAGATTAAAAGGTAATCTACTTAAGTTAATTAAAGTTAACATTATTTATAAATGATATATTAATATTATATGTTTAACTTTCTAAATAAGCTTGTTTTTTATTTTCTCTTATGGTTATTATGTAAGGATATTGGCACTTTTTGAAGATTGTCTTTTGTCTAGGTAAAACAAAAAGTGAAGATGCTATCCATTTTGGAGAATATTTTTTGGTTGGATGGAAAAGAGAGTGTACAATACTTGTCAAAAATGCTTATAGGAGAAACACTTGAAGATCAGTTTTGAAGGAAATTCCATCATCTACTATTAATGGAAGAGTTATTGCAAAATAGAATTATTAACATATGAACTAAAAATGCTACTATTTGTAAAGCAGTGGATGGATGTGAAAAAAATACTCTAATTTAAAATATTTATGCTTGTCATATTTAGTTATATGTAATTAAGTATTCTTGTAATCAAAGAAATAATGGTTGACTATTTATATTAATTACATATATGCAGTCTTTTGTAAAATCTAATGTTTAAAAATTGTGACTACCTATTTTATTAAGCTTTGATGTCTTTTATTCTTTTCTTATGGGATTGCTTAGCTTTGACTTTAATTCTTAATTTCTTATTTAATATTTTATGTTTTAAAGAGAAACAAAAATCAAACTAACAATCAAACTAATTTGATTCAAATCAAATACAAGGCATGAAGTGTAATCATTGTTGGATTTATATTAGCTATAATGTTAAAATCTTGATAGGTAAACCCAATAGAGCTACTGCCACTGTTGCGGTGAATCATATGATCTACTGTCATATTTTGGCTATATTTTATTACTAATTAAAAATATTAATTTTAAATGTCTTGAATTTCAAAGATTTTTGAAAGGAAAAATTATACCAAAATTTTTCATGGATGTCAATTATTGAATTTAATTCAAAAATTTGGAAAATGCATGACACCATTTATATGCTTTTACGTTGGGAGAAGATTTTTTAATGGATTAGCTTGCCTTTTCAATTGCTTTGTTAATTCATGTATCAAGCCATATCATTCCTTGATGAGGATGAAGGTAATTTAAAATATCAAGATAATACAAATTTTATCAAAGCAGAAATAGAGTCTCAACAACTTGCCCTTTTGGAGAGTGCTTCAACCCTTACAAATGTTCTTTCAATATCTCTTGTAAAAATTTTCAAACTAATTGAAAGTCAATGGGATGCATGTCATGTAATCGAAGAAATATTATTAGAAAAGCTACCAATTCTTAAACTTAAAGACTAGAGAACCCTTTTGCAAGGGGCAGGAGACAGATTGAGAGAAATTACCTTTGTTAGTAATATGTCCTTAGTCTTATATGTCATAAAGAAGGAAATATGCAATTAATAGGAAATTCACATCTAACAAAGATGACTGAGGATCTTTTCTGGGATCCAGATGCCATGCCTTCATCATCAATAGAAATGGATATTGATATTACACTATTCATCTTTCTTTAAAAAAAGCCAAACTAAAAAGCTAATCACCAAAAAACCACAAAAAATGCTTATCATTAATGTTTTTGAAACAGTTGATGTATGAGAAATATTCTATTTGAAGATGTATTAAAAATGCTAATCCTATGAAATACCATCTTAACATTAATTTCCATTCAAACGTAGTTTCAATTTATTATCAATATTACATCATTTGTTAACTTTCAAAACACGTCACTAAGCTCAAAAGTCATTCTACTAAAACTAAAACTAATTTGATTTAAAATTTTTGCATAAATGTAACAAAATAAGTTGGAGGAATATCAAATAAGTTTAAAAGATAATAAACTATGATTTGAGCAACAAAGGTAGATGATTATCAAAATATTCTTTAGATTTCACTTTTTCAGATCCTTTATAGTGAATATTAGTCCCTGCAATGACAAAAATAATAGTCAAACAATATTATATTTGAAGAATATTTTGAAGTTAATAATAAAATATAAATCACTCACATTTTTTGGGTAATTAAATCATATTATTTCTTCCATTCATGACATAGAATATCTCTTATACTTTTCTCCATTACTATTTTTGTAGTTGGAGATCTTAAATTTCTAGTTGAATTTTATTGAATTTCTCCAAGGTCTTACTCTAATTCATAATGAAGTTGAAGAAAATTAGGAAGCACACAACATGCCATAATCAACTTGAGAACTTTATATAATTTCATTTTAACAAATTGCAAAGTCCTCCATCTTCCCTTTAACAAAGCAAAAGCATGTTCTATTTTCACTCTTCATCTTGATAAAAACTTATCAAATTATTTATGATCTTTTGAATTGATATTTTTATATGATTTCAACACTTCTAAAGAAATAGGATATGCAAAATCAACAATTAAAATAGGATAGATAGTAGTCCCTTCAAAGTTAAATGTAGGAGAATTTAATACTTTACTTTGTTACATACATTTTAATTGTAGATTCATTCTAATGGCTTGCATCATGCATTTCACCTAGTGCATTTAAACATACATTTCAATTTTTTTTTTGCGTCACATATTACTTGCAATAAAACACTATAGTAGTGAAATTGATTATAATAGCTTAATAGATTATGGCCTGAATTAGGGGCACAAGCTAGATTTATATGTGTGACATCCATTGCTCTACAAATCATTGGTAACAATGTAAGTGATTGAACATCGCTTAAAATTTTGTATAGTTTTTCATTGGATGGTATAATTATGTACATTCTTTACAAATGATCTATAATTATATTAATTATTAACCAAATATATTTCCACATAGTTGATTCCCTCACACAATATAATTTAGTCGTTCTAAATGTTAAGGTATTATGACCAAGATAATGTAGAACTAAATAGAATGCTTTTTCTAGATGTAATGAATCTCGAACATACTCTAATGCTTCATTGCTACATAAATATGGTTTTATTTCATTTAATAATTTCTGATATAGAGCGTATGCCATTTGGTAATGCATCTTGTATAACTTGTTCAACCTTGATTCATTAGATTTCCATATTTCATTTTGAACAATATTCTAGAAGGTATTTGTCGTGGAAATCTCCACCATTCCCTATTTGATTGTGTTAAAGTTTGACTTTCATATAAAGTAACCAACATGACGTATACTTGAAGTTATAATTGATACGTTAAGGTAAAACAAAATTGTTGGTTAAAAATTCTCTTAATAAATTCATCCATATCATATAAACATCCCATTTGTTTTCCTGCAAATAACGTAAATATAATAAATATACCAAAGATAATTTTACATTTGATGAGTGGCAAGGTATCCCTACACTCAACCATATGAATATGAGCGGGCATGCACTATCCAGTCAGACTCCGCAGACAAACTAGTTGCAGGATCTAGATAGTTACATGTTGATTGTAGTTCACTATCTTCCTACCTATACTAGTATTTGCTTTTTCATGTATTGGTTAGTCTAGAGTGAGGCAAATGATGTGATCCTAAACTAGTGCTACTCCTAGAGATGATGCGGAACAATCTTGATTAAGCTAATGGACAATGGAAAATGAAATCTATGCTAACCGAAGTGCAATGAGTATCTGTCCTTAATTATCCATACACATATTGGACTTCATGTACTACTTTTGGGATTACCAAGAACACATTACTCGAAGCACTACTGGAGACACTACTAGGTTACCAAGTAGTTACACTTAAATGCTCATGATTAAGATGTACTCATTTTGCATTTAATGAAAGAAGTAGTAAATGATGATAAGAGAAATATTAACTAAGAAAAAAATAAATAATAATGAATAATTAAATAATTAAAAAATAAGTGAATGCTGCAATGATGGAGTAATCTCGATCTTTATTGTCAATCGTGTGTGTGTCCAAGTGCGTCATACTTGAACAAAGGTTTTGTACAATTACAATCATCACACTATGGGCATGCACTAGGGAAAGAACTAAACTAACTAAAAATTGAAAAAATGACTCTACTATAAGACTTACCAATTGACTCCCTTCCTATGTGCCTGAATGTTGTATTTATAGGCCTACACAAGAATCACAATATCGTGTATTTGATATCATTATCTAGGCTGTGATATCGTGTACTTGATATCGAGTTTGAAGTTTCTCCTCTTTGGTTTAGGGATCATGTACCATCCATGCTGATGTCCTAATATTTGATGAAGTCAGCACCTCCCATGGGCATGGCGGGTACAGAAACATCTTATTGGCCTTGACATACTAGGCCGTGAACAACCATTGTTCCTCTTCATTGCATTTTTGGTAGTTTGTGAGCCATCGAGCCAAATATGCCATGAAATATTTCTATCCTTGGTAGTTGGTCTTGACCACCTCCAATTTGGAATTTTCTACTTCTAATCTTTGTAATGTCTTCTTGTGTTTAGCAAATTCTATTTCATATTTAGCATAGGTGGCTACTTCTTGCTTCTCCAATTCTATTCCTGGATGTCCTACTGTCAACATGACTAAGTTGGCATACCATAGGTTTTCCAACTCCATGTACTCTTTGAGATCTTGTATCTGTAGGTCCTATCTTTTTAGTTCTGCTTGGTGGAAAAAGGCATAAGTATCCAATATGGCCCACCAATCAGTGTTTTTAGCACTAAGGGTGTTAATATGAGCTTTGGCCATATGGATTTATTTCTCAATTACTTGCTTGTACATCCCCACCTAATCTCTAAAATTCTCCTTGAGCTTCTTATGTCGCTTGGCCTCATTCTACCATGCGCTTATTTCAATTGTCATCTTCTGAAGGATAGTGTGTACCTTCTCCATTGAGAGAATTATGTTTTCTTTGGCCAAGCGATTCATATCCTAGTTGACCCTTATCAATTATTCTCGTAATTGTGAAATTTTTTCTCAAGAACATTCTTTTACTTTTCTACTCTGGTCAACCAGAGATTTTCGATGGCAAGGTACTTATTCTCTTCTTATAAGGCTTTGAGTGCTTTGGCATCTGCATATGTTTGAGCTTGTGCCTTGGAAGCATCCCAATCAGCCTTCTCTTTTTCCTCCACCACTCTTTTATTCTCCTCCAAAAATTTAGTCAGTTGCTTCATCCAAAATGCCTCTATCTAGTCTACAGGGATGAATTGGAATGGATCCTGCTATGTAGCTTGTAGGGAAATGAACTTTTCTTGGAGTCTTTTTAACTCCTCCTCTACATGTTTGACCTTGACCTTTTCCATGACCAACTTTCCTTTTGTAGAAATTAGGTTTGACTGTGTTTTTGTGACATCTTGAGGGATGTTGAACAAGGACATCATCACTTATCCTATCTTCAACAACCAATCCAAAACATCCTCATGATCTATAGGAGTCATTGAGGGACTAGCTAAGGTTCAAGCATTGCATGCTCCTATGAAATTTGTCGATGGCACAACAGCGACATTAAATGATTCTTTGATGTGATCCATGACCACTTTTGCTACTACCACTTCATCTTGGTGCTACATGACCACTACTATTGATGAGTGGCGAGGTACCCCTACACTCAACCATATGAATACGAGCATTTTACGCATGATCCAGTTGAACTTCACAGATGGACTAGTTGTGGTATCAAGACAATTATCATTAGGTCATAGTTGATTGTCTTCCCATATGGACTAGTGTTAACTTTGTCACGTATGGTTTAGTCCAGAATGAGGTGTATGATATGTTCCGATACTAATGCTACTCTTGGGTGTAATGGAGAATGATATTAACTAAGTTAAGAGAGAGGGAAAGAGGGAATCTAAGCTCGCCTAAGTGCAATGAGCATCCATTCCTCAATCATCCGTAAACATCTTGGACTTCATGCATGACTACCACTGGGATTACCAAGTGTAGATCCTAGGTACGCTACTGGGTTGCCAAGTAGTCACACTTAAATGCTTGTAATTAAGTTGTACTCATTCCACATTTAACAAGAGTTTAGGGTAAGAATATATTAACTAAGAAAGTAGTAAATAATAATTAAATAAATAATTAAGCTAAGTGAATGCTGCAATGATGAAGTAATCTCGATCTTTATTTCCGGTCATGTGTGTGTCCAAGTACATCACACTGGAATAAGGATGTCGTACAATTACAATCACCACACTGCGGACATACACTGGGAGAGAAGGGTTGAGAGAAGAACTACTTATAACTTAACACTTTAAACTAAGAACTAAAAACTAATTGCAAAACCAAGTGTGCCACCTTTTATTTATAGGCTTACACAGGAACCGCAATATCGCATGCAGGCCACGATGTCGCGGCTCCAATAACAGGGGTCCGATATCGAGACCTAGTATCTTGTATCAGGGCTCTAATAATAGGGCTCCGATATCTAGCCCTAACAGACCATGACTCATCATACCCCCACAACTAAATAACAACTCATCCTCGAGTCAAAGTGAGGAACAAGTTCAATTGATTACACAGTGGATAGGTATGGGATTATTGACTGACTAGGAATTTATTTATGCCATAGTGGAGAATTAAACAAAATTTCGACACAGACACAAAAGAAAAAACTTGTGGAACTCATGGGCTTCTCAGTAATGGTGGCTCCTCTATGGGTGCCTCTCCTTTGTCTTGCACAATCAAGCTTCTAAGATTGATACCATTGAAGAAGTGCTTGATGTTTCTCCTTTTCTATCCAAGGATTATGAGCCGTCCATGCTGATGTTCCAATGTTTGATGGAGTCAGTACTTTCCATGAACATGGAAATTGCAGGAAGACTTGATTGGCCTTGACATGTTATGCCGCAAATAGCTGTCATTCCTCTTCATAAGCTTGGGCTGTGACCTCTCCACCTTTTTCCTGGATAGATTATGCAGTAACAGGAGTTCCATGATGGATGTTGAGTGATTGTGCCTCCTAATCTGCATGTTCTACATGAATTCCTTGGCCTCTACCTCCCCCTGGTCATTCGGTTGCACCTTGAGAAGGTCCTCCTTGTTGTTTTCTTTTAGGGGCCATCTATAATCACACAAAGATCAATTGTTAGTAAGGTTATTAAAAAAAGTTCAATGATTTCATACCTTACTCATTGCCTTTACTAAATGTTGAATTCTTTGCTTAGTGTGATTTTAGAGTTAGAAAAAATTTTATTTATATTTTTTTTCAAGGAAGTTGTCCAAAAAGTTTAATGTCAAACCTGGTTTGTTTAGGTGACACATAAAAGGACCTGGTTTCGAGGAACATTTGATAAAATGATGACAAAGGAAAGAATATATTTGGCAATGAAGTACTCAGAGGGTATAAGATGATGTGGTGGTATGCAACAAGTAAAAATTGCAAAATTCACGCAAGTGGGTCCTTTCCAAAGTAGGTTCCAACCTATAATGCCCTTGCGTAGCCACACCTTAAAATGTCCATAGGCACTAGAAGGGTTAAATGTAATCCATACTAGTTCCACAAGACACGAGCTACAATTACATGAACAACGAGATGAGATGGACTATAGAAGGGATTGTAGAGATGGGGACATGAGGTAACTAACCCAGGGCATAGTGAATCCTACATGTAAAGCATGATTAATGTGTCATTAACCTGTCATTCCAAGATCAGGACCAAGTCCATTCCTTTGATTAATGACATTGCATTGTTTCATCCCATGATAAGCAACTATGAGATTACCAGAACAACAAGGCATATGATCACTTGGCATGTTGTTCAAGGGAGGAGTGATTTTTGCTTTGTGGCACTTCCTTTGTTTTTTTTTTTGAAATTGCTGAATCCAGAGAAGACACCAACCTTCAGGCATGGGTGCATGTCTTTCTAGTGGGATCCTCTAGAACAAAATTGGATTTTTAAATGCCCTTTAGATTACTCTTACTCCCATTTTTCATTAGATCTACAAGGATNGCTATACCCTTGAACAAAACCTCTTATTTGTAGAATGGATGAGTGGGTGTAATGGGCTCACTGTCCACATAATTGATCACTCAAGACTTGATAACATAGAACACACCTCAACCAATGAGCCATATGAGTGTTTTATTCATAGATGAGATTACTTATAAAAAGATAAAAAGACCAAAAAGACTAAAAGATAAAATAAGAAGTTAAAAGATGAAAAACTAGAAAACAAAAATTGTAAAATTAAAGAAAATGAAAAATATTTATTAATCTTGCTTGTTATTAAAATGGGGAATATCCTTCATAACTAAATGGTTGAGCATGAAGAGGATTAATAAATGAAAGATGAGAATCCTTTCATTTTGAAAACATTGAAACTTGGTCATACCTACCCCATTGGGGTTCTCACACTTGATTATAGTAAACAGAGTGGGGCAATTTATGAGATGTGGTTCCTAAATAAAGAGTTGACCCACTATGATATCTGGGACCGTAAGATGGTATGCAAGGATCAGGATGTCACCCTCCATAGTTGTGTTCATTGGGCCATATGGTTGTTGGATTGTGAGTTGATGGCCCTGATGAAGTAACATGAGGCATTGGGTTCGAGGAGAAAGATGCACCATAGTGTTGGACTTGTGCTGAGTTGGAGAATGCAGTGGCCTTGGAATTGTGTTATCCCTTCCTACGGTCATATCTAAAGAAGGGACACCTTTGATGTTGAGGAGGTCTCTCACTGCTGTTGGCAATAGTAGCATAAGTAACGTTCATGGGTTGTTGCTGTGGTGTAGACACTTCAGGAACAATAGGTGGCGATGTAGAAGGAGGGAAAGTATGATAATGTTGAAATTTGGGAGAAATCTAAGGCACACAAGGCAGTGGTTGTGTTGAGGACATGGGCTGATATTACCAAGGAGAATAATAATGTGGTGAGATAGAGTATGTTGACCCAGTTGGGGAAATAGGATGTTGGACTAGATAAGCATTTGGATTCGGATGGTATGAAGGGTGTCTTTAGTTTAGGGATGGCTTCCCCCAAGACTGGGATTGTTGCCACTATGATCGAACATAGTATCTCTGTATGAACTCTGGGTGTAACATGCTTCCCCAATGCTCATATAAATGTAACAAGATTCGACATTGACCCTTGGGGTGATTGTACAAGCAAATGTTGCATTCATATGTATGATCGGTAGTTGAGCTCTTATCTTCTTCATTCCTTCTTCCCAAATGTCTAATGATATTTTGTCCTGCTTCTCAGGTTGTTAAAACTCTATCTCCAATAATATCGATATATTCTCCATACTTTTTATGCATCCATTCCAACATCTTATTAATATTTGCCTTGACTTCCTCTAATGATTGTGGTACTGGCAAAGATGATTTTTCCTCCTTGAGATTGGTTGATTTATCCTTTTTGTGATTATGAACCTTTGTTAAGTTGAGATTTTGGTCCTGTTGATGTTTTTCAACACTCTCCCATCTAGCGATTTCTCCTTCTTCTTTTGCTACCCACTTAATAAGCTCTTGTAATTGATAGTTGTCCTTAGGCATACATCCCTAGGGTCTTTCTTGTTTCATCATGAAGCCCATCAATGATATGATACATTAGCCTTTTCTCGGAGAACTCATGGCTTGGATAGTTGTTTAATAGTGCATAATATCTTTCTAAGGCCATGTCCAAGGGTTCATGTTGTGCTTGTTTCCACTCTTGGATTTGTTTCCTCAAGGCTGACACTATTGCATAGGTTTGATATCTTTTGTTAAAGAGTTCTACCATTATTAGCCAACATCATATTGAATTTGATTTTAATGATCTATACCATACTTTTGCTTGGCCAACTAGTGTCATAGGAAAGATGTTGAGTTTTTTCCAACCATTATCAATGTTGTTCCATGCACAAGCATCATAGAAGGCTTATAAATGTTTTTGTGGATCTAAGTCATAGCCTCTTGAGAAATTTGGGAAGTTGTTTAAATCGAGCCTAGGTAGGCGGCTCTCTTTACGATGCCTATGGGAGATTCGAATAGCCTTTTGTATTTGCATTAGGCTTGTAGTGGCCAGTAGGGGTTCATCGTCATTGAGTAAGTTATGATTTCATGCGTTGGGATGATTTTGCCTTCATTTATGTTTATAAGAAACCCCCACCTTGGATTGCGTACTCCAATCTTCATTGTCATGTAATTCGTTAGTTTTCCAATAAACTGCATCACTAGATGTGGCATTATCGTAGTATTGTAGGAGAGGCATGGTTGTGAAATTATGTGTGAATTTGTATGTGAATTTTCATAATTATTTCTTCTTCCTAAGAGATATATCATTAATTCCTATACAGTGACCTTGTATGATATAACTAATCTAGATAACTAGCACTATCCCTGGAAATGGTGCCAATGATGAGTGGCAAGGTACCCCTACACTCAACCATATGAATACAAATGTTTCACGCACGATCCGGTCGAACTCCATAGATGGACTAGTTGTGGTATCAAGACAGTTATCCTTAGGTCGTAGTTCACTGTCTTCCCATCTAGACTAGTGTTAACTTTGTCACGTATGGTTTAGTCTAGAATGAGGTGTATGATGTGTTCCTATACTAATGCTACTCTTGGGTGTAATGGAGAATGATATTAACTAAGTTAAGAGAGAGGGAAAGAGGGAATATAAGCTAGCCTAAGTACAATGAGCATCCATTCCTCAATCATCCGTACACATCTTGGACTTCATGCATGACTACCACTGGGATTACCAAGCATAGATCCTAGGTATGCTACTAGGTTGCCAAATAGTCATACTTAAATGCTCGTAATCAAGTCATACTCATTCCATGTTTAACAAGAGTTTAGCGTAAGAAGATATTAACTAATAAAATAGTAAATAATAATTAAATAAATAATTAAGCTAAGTGAATGCTGCAATGATGAAGTAATCTCGATCTTTATTTCCGGTCATGTGCATGTCCAAGTACGTCACACTCGAATAAGGATGTCGTACAATTACAATCACCACACTGTGGACATACACTGGGAAAGAAGGGTTGAGAAAAGAACTAGTTATAACTTAACACTTTAAAATAACAACTAAAAACTAATTACAAAACCAAGTGTGTCACCTTTTATTTATAGGCTCACACAAGAACCGCAATATCGTGGCTTCGATAACAAGGGTCCGATATCGGGACCTAGTATCTTGTATCAGGGCTCTGATAATTGGGCTTCCAATATTGGGCCTGACAGACCATGACTCATCAACTATGGTACCTTCACCAGTTTCTAATTGCACTTGAAAAGATGCAACATTTACAAACATTTGTTGTGACCAGTGTGATTCCCCTCCTATGTGGGTGGACACCTCACCCCATGTGCGATCAATTGAGACTATGGTTCATATGACATCATCAATAACCCTAAAGAGATTTGCTTCATCATGGCTTCCCCAACTAACTAATTCAGTGATGTCCCTGAGATGGCTCATTGATGGTTGATAGTCCTACAACAGCGATGGTGGTGGATCTTACTAGCCTATAGGTTGTGTGTTGGGCCTCACTTCCTATTGTTGAGTGTGCCTTGTGTTCCAAAGTTAGCTAGGCCCTACAATTTGAGGTGCAATGGGCCCCACTGCCTGTTCTTGCTCAAGCTCTAGTGTCTCACAAACATTTTTCCTTGGGGCTAGTGGCTTTAGTAGTTCAACAAATGAGGCATCTTGAGCCTTCTAGGGGACGTCATTGGTGTACCCCAGAATTCTAGCATGTCAGCATAGCTTCTTAATTAGGCAGGGAAAAGGCAATGCGAACTTCCTTATCTTACGTTCTTCAAACTACCTTAAAATTTCTGTGAGATATAGATGGGGTAGGTTGGCATCAACCTTGACCATCAAAATAACATTTCATTTAGCCTCATAGGTGGAAATCTTGTTCAGTTCTTTTCTTGGAAAAATGTGATATGTGCCAATTTTAAAGTAAATCCTCTCTTCAAGTGTGAGCTCTCCATATGCTTTATCCTCGTTGTATGTCCTTTTTAACCATATCTTACGCACATCCGCATCGGAGTGAGTGGAAAAGTGAGCAACCTTGGGCGCTGTATTCAAAATATTTGACACTTCTAAAATGGCCTTGGTAGAGAAATCAACAAAAATAGCACCAATATCAATGGTGGTGCCTTCTTCCTTATTGTGCCAAAATTGGTACATCTCCCCCAGGTACTAATCACCACTCCCAAAGAGAACAGGCCTTCATGGAGACCCTTTAGGTTGGTCTTTAACTGTCTTAGAAGAAAATTTAGTAAAAGGTTCAAAATTGAGTTCCACAATCATAGTTGCTAACGTGGACCTTTCATGAATTGCTTGAACACATTCTAATGGCAACGTGAGATGTTGCTCCTATTTAGGTGCCCTACCATCTCCACCTTTAGCATGTCCCGATTGCACAATAACAGGAGGTTCTTGATGAATACTAAATAATTATGCCTCCTGCTCTACATGTTCTTCAGGAGGCACCTAGCCTTTACCTCAACTTGGTCGTTTGAATGCACCCTAAGAGGGTCTTCCTTATTATCCTTATTTAGGGACCATTTGCAATCACACAGGACTAATTATCAGTAAGGCTATTTATAAAATTAGATTAATACCTTACTCCTTGCTCTTAATAGATTCAATTTTTTGCCTAATGTGATTCAGAGTTAGAAATTTTCATGAAAATTTTCCTAAAATTTTTGATATTGGGCCTAATTTAATTAGGTGACTCCAAAAAATAATTTTCATGGTCTAAGTGAAGAAATAAAATATCCTTCGAGCAATGACGAATTTTGAAAAAACTACATGCAACTTGGAGCATACCATTCTCCCACGACTAAGTTAAACACTCTGGGCTTAAATAGGTTCAATCAGAATGAGAATTAGAGCGTTAATGAGCAAGTTATTGATGTTTGAATGATAGGTGTGCAAGCTAGAAAATTCAAGGAAGAAAATTTCAACAATTCCCCTTACATCAATAGTGAAAAATGACGTTGACATGCGTGGGGTTTCCATATATATACTTTTTGTAGACGTGATATCACGTATCCACTAGAGCAGACCTGACATTACTTTGGACCCTATATCAGGTACCCGATATCATGTCCCTTCTGAAATAGGGTACTTGGAAAAATTGATAAATTTTCAAATTTTCAAGGCCAAAAATGAAGAATTTAAGGCTAATTTGAAAGATCTAGTATAACGTCGAAGAGACCTAAAGGCACCAAAAGTGTAATGAAGTGGAACTTTACAATGAAGTTCATGAATGAAGGGATGAAAAAGGACATGTAGTGGTGCACAAGAACATTTGAATTGAAATGATGATGAATAAAATGATAACTCTAGAAATGTTGTACTCGAAGGGTATAAGATGATGTGATGATGTGCAATGAGTACAAATTACAAAAGCTACACAAGTGGATCCTCACCAAAGCAATTTCCTACCTATCATGCCCTTACGTAGCCACACTTTAAAATGTCCTTAGGCACTAGAAGGGTTAAATGCAATTTGCACCAGTGCAACAAAACACACACATGTTAAATACCACCATGATGAGGTATGAATTCTATGCTACACAAGACACAAGTCAAAAATACATGAACAGCGAGATGAGACAAATCATAGAAGGTATTGTAGAGATTAGGACGTGAGGTAACTAACCATAGCACAATGAATCCTAAGTGTAGGATGTGATTAATATATCATTAGCCTTTCACTCCAAAATCAAGACCAAGTCCATGCCTTTGATCAGTGACATTGCATTGTTTCATCCAATGATGGACAACCATAAGAGCACCATGATAGCAAGGCATACAATCACTAAGCATTTTTTCCTAGGGAGGAGTGATTTGGGATTTCTCTATGGTACATTTTTCTTGATATTTTCTTTGTTATTCTTCTTCTTCTTTCTTTTGTCTAGCCACTTTGGCACTTTTTCTTTTCCAAAAGTGTTCTAGAGAAGTTGCCAACCTTTAGACATGGGTGCATGTATTTCTGGTGGGACCCTCCAAAATAACATTAAGTTTCTTTATGAATGCCTTTATTACTCTTAATTCCATTTTTTGTTAGATCTACAAGGATTTTAGTACAACCAGGCTACATGATAGCACCTACTAATGTTACCAAAGAGAATCCACAAGTTCCCTTAATGTCACACCCTAGCCATTCCCTTCTTAGTCCATCATTTATCACTCTAGGAATAATGAGCACAAAATTACTTTTAAGTTTTAATGATGACAAGAATATCATTATACCTAGAGTAGAACCTCTTATTAATAGAATGTATGGGTGGATGTTGTGGGCTCACTTTTCAAATAATTAGTCACCTGAGTCTTGATAGCATAGAACAACACCTCAACCGACAAGTCACATGAGTATTTTATTCACCGATGAAATTACCTTCAAGAAGATAAAAGGATAAATTGAAAATGAAAAACTGGAAAAAAAAAATTGTAAAATCAAAGAAAAGGAAAAACATTTACTAATTCTGTTTATTAGATTGGGGGGTATCCCCCATGACTAAACCCTTGAGCATGGCTAGAATTAATAAATGAAAAATTTGGATCCATGGATGTTGAAAACATTATGGTTCGATCATATCTAAACCACTGGGTTTCTTTTGGTGTGATGGTAGGAATGTACCCAAATTGGGGTTCACATACTTGATCAAAGTAGGCATAGCAGGGTAGATTATAGGATGTGGTCATGTGATAAGGAGTTGATCCACTATGGCACCCATGATCGTAATATGGTATGCCAGGATCGATATGTCTCCCCACATTGTTATATTCATTGGGCCACATAATTGTTGGAGTGTTGATTGGTGGCCAAAATAAGGTAGTAGGAGGTGTTGAGTTCAAGGAAGTAGATGCATCATAACATTGAACTTGTGCTGAGTTGGAGGATGCAGTGGTTTCAGAACTATGTTGTCTGTTTCTACGGTGATGGCTAAAGAAAGGAAACTTTCAACATTGTGGAGGACCTCCACTGCTATTGACAGTAGCATCACAAGTAACATTTGAGAGTTGGTGCTGTGGTGAAAAACCTTCTAGCACAACTGGTGGTGATGTAGAAGGAGGTGAAGGATGAGAATATTGAGGGTGAGGAGAAGTGTAAGGAACATGAATTGGTGATCTTGTTGGAAAGGACATGGGTTGATAGTACTCAGGAGAATGATACCGATGAGGTGAAGTAGAGGATGCTGATCTTGTTGGGGAAATCAAATGTTGAACATAATGAGCGCTTGGGTTCGGATGGTATGAAGGGTGTGACTAGTTTGATGGTGGCCTCCCCCATGACTAGGGGTTTTTCCACTGCAGTTGAACATGGTATTTCTGTACAAAATATGGATGTAACATTCCTTCNGCAGTTGAACATGGTATTTCTGTACAAAATATGGATGTAACATTCCTTCCCAATGCTCATGTAAATGTGACAAGATTGGGCATTGGCCTTTGGGGTGATCGCATAGGCAAATGTCACATTGATACATGTGACTTACGATTGAGCTCTTATCCTTATTTTCTTCAACCCTTCTTTCCAATTGTTGAGTGGTGTCCTCTGTAGTTTCTTGGTTTGGCATGGCTCCACCTCTAATAATGTTGATATATTCTCTACATTTTTTATGTACCCATTCCATCATCCTATTGATCTTTGCCTCAATTTCCTCTAGTGATTGTAGTATTGGCAAAGATGATTCCGCCTCCATGAGGTGAGTTGATTTCTCCTCTTTATGGAACTTTTTTATTTTGAGATTTTGGTCCTATTGAGATCTTTTAACATTCTCCCATTTAGCCATTTCTCCTTCTTCTTTTGCTACCTGATTAATAAGCTCTTGAAATTTGTGGGTTCGTAGCTCATATAGTTGACCTGGGGCATACATCCCTAGGGTCTTCCTTGTTTCATTACAAAGCCCATCCATGATGTGATACATTAGCCTTTTCATAGAGAACCCATGGCCTAGGCAATTGTTTAACAATGAATAATATCTTTCTAAGGCCATTTCCAAGGGTTCATGTTTCCCTTATTTCCACTCTTGGATTTGTCTCCTCAAGGCTAACACTCTTGCGTAGGTTTGATATCTTTCAATGAAGAGTTCTATCATTGTCGGCCAACGGTGAATTGATTCAGGCTTTAAATACCTATACCATACTTTTTCTTGGCTAATGAGTGTCATAGGAAAGAGCTTAATTTTTTGCCACCCATTATCAATATTGTTTCATGCATAGGCATTGTAGGAGGCTTGTAGATGATGTTGTGAATCTAAATCATAGCCTTCTGAAAACTTGGTAAAGTTGTTTAAATCAAGCTTGGGTAGATGACTTTTCTTACGATGCCTATAGGATATTTGAACAACCTCTTGTATAGGGGTTCATTGTCACTAGGTAGGTTATGAATTGGTGAGTTTGGACGATGTTGTCTTTGTTCATGTTGGCGTTCTTGGCTTTGCCCATGGGTTTGATTTCTATTTCTACGTCGACCCCTTGAGAAATGGTCATCCATGTCTCGACCTGATGTTGAAGGAGTAGAGGAAGAGAAAGAACTAGAAGACTTATCATGACTTTTGTAAGTCTCCCAATCATCCTCGGATAAAATCTTGCTAACCATTGAGAAGGTCCTAGGCCTTACGATCCCCCTTATTCCATGGGATGTCCCATCCTCACTAAAGGTGTTTGAGTTGGATGACAAGAGTCCTTGAGTATCGTTGGGGTGTTCATGAACATATGAGACTCTTGCATAAGATTGAGTACTCAAAACTTCTTCTTTATCATAAATTTTGTTGGTTCTTCAATGAATTTCCTTGCTATTTATGGTGTTAACATCATCTTATGATAGAGACATTGTTGTGAAGTATGTGTGACATATTTCAAATAAATTTCTTTTCTAAAAGATATATTGTTAATACTTTGTTACAATGATCTTGTAAGATCCATCTAATCTAGATAGCTAACACCGTCCCTAGCAATGGTTCCAAGGATGAGTGGCAAGGTACCCCTACACTCAACCATACAAATACAAGTGTGCATGCATGATCTTGTCGAACTCAGAAGATGGACTAATTATGGCATCTAGATAGTTACACATTAATCACAATTCACTATCTTCCCACCTAGACTAGTATTTGCTTTGTCAGATATGGTTTAGTCCATAGTAAGGCAAATGATGTGATCCTAAAGTAGTGCTACTCCTAGAGACNAAGGCAAATGATGTGATCCTAAAGTAGTGCTACTCCTAGAGACGATGGGGAACAATATTGATTAAGCTAATGGAAAATGGAAAATGAAATCTATGCTAACCTAAGTGCAATAAGAATCCATCCTTAATCATTCATATGCATCTTGGACTTCATGTACTACTTTTGGAATTACCAAGCGCACATTACTCGAAGCACTACTAGAGATGCTACTGGGCTACCAAGTAGTTACACTTAAATGTTTGTGATTAAGATGTATTCATTCTACATTTAATGATAGAAATAGTAAATGAAGATAAGAGAAATATTAACTAAGAAAAAAATAAATAATAATTAACAATTAACAATTAAAAACTAAGTGAATGCTACAATGATGGAGTAATCTCGATATTTATTGTCGATTGTGTGTGTGTCCAGGTACATCACATTCAAACAAAGGTTTTGTACAATTAAAATCATCACACTATAGGCAAGCACTGGTGAAAGAACTGAAACTAACTGAAAATTGACAAAAACACTCTACTCTAAGACTTACCAATTGACTCCCTTCCTATGCACTTGAATGTTGTATTTATAGGCCTACACAGGAATCACGATATCGTGTATTCGATATCATTATCCAAGTTGTGATATTGCATACTTGATATCAAGGATTCAATATCGGGACCTAGATAACCATGAGTCATCAACATCCAAATAATTTTTAAGCCATAAGTATTCAAAACTTTTAGTCCAAGACATATATAATAAGAAAATTTAGAAATAGAACTCATTGGAATTAAGAGCATATTATAACAACAACCAAAATGATAAGTATATTATAAGACCAACTTGCATAAGGATTTGATGTTGTAAATAGAGTAAAACAACTTGAAATTTTTTGAATTCAACTTAAGATAATGTGAATAAAGCTTTGAGATCAAATGCAATCTTATGTTATCAACCTTGATTCAAATTTGTAAGTTGTTTATAACTTTTCTGTATCTAACCTTTCTCTTTCTTGGATATCGGTTGCTCCTTTATCCTTTCTTGATTTATAAAAGTTGGAGCTATGGCAAAAGGAAGCTCTCCAATATCTTGTGGGGCTTCCAAATGATCACTACTAATGGTAATGTAGTTGGAATGAAATGGCTTCAATTTGTATTCAAAAACTAATCCATGTTGCTATTTTAGCTACTCTTTCTATTTTGTAAGACCCATAAGAAAAAATTTGCAAGTTTTCTCATATGTATTATAGGTTCCTGAGGATGAAGTTCTTGCCATGTTTTAAGTTGGTCATTAGAGAAAAATGCATAGCCTTTTTTCTCATGTGTTCTATGACCAATATTATGAAAAAAATAAGTATGTTAGATTAGCATCACATCACAATGCAATGCACTGCCAAGTGCATAGGACATCAATTGGAAGATTATGGGTTCGATACTTACCTACACTTCCAAGTGTGGTAGTAGTGGAGTAGCCTTATGATTGGACCATTTTTGTTCATGGATCACATCTACCCTATTCTATGGGTAGGGGTTGACCAACCCCAAGTTACCTTACCTAAAAAAAATAAGAAATACAAAATTGCATAGTAAAGTGTTGTCTTTGTGAAAAATTTTAGGTGAAAATTTGTAAAAAAGTAATTTGAAACTTTTAACCTCTCTTTATTTTCTCTTTCTGCATACCATGAAATACTATTCTATCTATTTTTATGAGACTAAAACATTTCATGTATTATTTAAACATGTATACTTGGGTTCTAACCATGCTCACTAACATGGGTGAGAATCAAGGATAAGCAAACGTGGTAACACTATGATCATGATGGCTATCAAATATACCATGTGTTGGTTTGCATATGTATTTATAAAAAAATATGTATTATTTTATGCTTTCCTCAAATTTATGAGCACAAACTGTACTCTAATCTATGGAATAGATGGGGTATACATCTAGTAGTAGTTACTAAATTGCACATCATTAGCTTCCTACTTTACACTTATATTTGGCTTAAGATGTATAGTTAAGCATAACTAAGGCTTATGATTATTACTTCTAAAATGCAAAAGTAGATATGTGCTCTAGAATCAAAATGATTGGAAATTAGTAGAAGTAAGATAGAATATATGGAATGTGATTTCACTAGTAACATAAATAGTGATGGAATAGACATGATAATTCAAGAGCAAAAAGTTCCTTATTGCAAACAGTTCCACTACCTAAGATCAATCCTTTAATCAAATGGTAAAGTTAATAAAGATATAAGAAAGAAAACTTAGGTAGGATGGTTGATATGGAGACAAGTTAGTTATGTTCTATGTGATAAAAAGAATACCAATAAAAATAAAGAAAATATTTTACTAGATAGTAGGCAAGCCTCCTATCTTATATGATGTAAATGTTGGTAGTACAAAAGAGGCATGAATAATGAATCAATATATAAAAAATGCAAATGCTTGGTGAATATCATTGGAAGAAATAAATTGCATGATAAAATATTAGAGGAAGACTTCGAGTGACTTCTATTTCAAATAAGTTAAAGAAATGATAGCTTAGATGGTTTGGACATGTGCAAAGAAGATCAAACAATGAGCCTATAAAAAAGGTTGCTACATCACTATCGCAGGAAAGCTATCAACAAGAAGAATTAAAAATACATGGGGAAAAATAAATGAAGATGATCTTAGGAAATTGCAATTAAATAAAGATCTAGCTCTTCATAAGGGAAAATGACAAAAAAANTAGTGGATATACATTGCACATAAGACTTTACTTTATTCACACTAATAATCCATTACCTTTACTTTTGTATTAATTTATATCATCATCATAACCTTGTCCTGACAAAATGGAGTTCACCACATGAGTTTTTTTTTTTTTTTTTTCATTTTCCCTTATGAAGAGCTNTAATTGTATTTAGCACTTGAGATCATGATATACTTATTTCGCATTATAGTAAATTATGCTACTAAATTTCATTAAACGTAAATTAAACAAAGTTAAAATTATATAATGTGTTAGGAATCAATGAAGATGCTAATTGTTGAACATGGGTACATTTTTCAACTAACATAAAATACACTACAAGTACTTGCCAATTGTCAAAATTTTTCAGTAAAAAATATATTAGGAATTCTTCTACTAGTGAGTGAAAATTGATGATTTTTGCCATTGGGCAATATGTATTTATGAGGGGAAGGTTCTAACTACACTAACATAGTTCAAAAATTTGAAATTTTTTCATGCTTCATTATATCCTACAACTAACTAAAAACTTGTCCTTGAGTTACATAAAATAGAAGAAGCCTAGTTACAAAAATTGTAATATGATATAAGACTAACCAACTAACTAACTACAAGTGTTCAATTGCAATATATTTGTAGTGGCTATGTGTTTTAAAAAATTATAATACTGCAAAATAGTTCCTAATACACATCAAGCATGCACATTAAACTAATGCAATAATATTACAAGCCTAGTGGCATGAGCTATTTGTCCTTATAGATGATGTAATTTTTCATCACCATTTTTTGGATTACCAATCTTTAGTGTAATATTTCCCATCTTCAAAGGCACAAGAACATTATATGGATATGGAAATACAGGAAAAATCTTGTTAACATTGATAAACAAGCAACCAATAGGAGGCTCTTATTTTCTAGGCTTCCACTCTTTGCATGTATTGATCAAACTCATTTAGTCTTTTCACTAGATCTTCAACTACTTTCCTATGTCATATGAATCATCTTTTGTAAATTTCTTTTTTCTTCCTTTTTAACATTAGAGGTTTCTTAGTTTGTTGTTGTTTGCTTTTCATTTTTGTATAACAAGAAAACATAAGTAAGTTTTTATTTTAGCTTAGTTTTGGACCTTTATACCATGATATAAGCCAAATTGGCATAATCTAGACTAGTGTATTTAATATGTTGCTTGAGATCTTCAATGATAAATTATTTTTATTTAATCTTAACATTCTTGATCTCTTCAATGATTTGGTAGATGTAATTCCATGCTCTTTTAGTACCCAATTAGGTTTGCATCATTAGGACTTATAGATGATTTTACAAACTTTACAGCTTCTCATTTATCTCCTTTTTCTTTTCAACATGATCTATATAATGGTTCTGTAGTAGTTTCATCTACCTTATGTAATTCTTCTATGTTGTAATTTCTAAAATTGCTTGATATTTGATTCTATATAGTTTAAGCATGAACAAAATTATGTTTGAACTCACTAACTTGACTATCTCCAAATTGACATTAGCTTATTCTTGTCAAATAAGTTGGAGATCCTCTTTAAAGGCACATATGTCTTTCTCCCTCTAAGCCTTTTCTCAAGTTTAGTTAGTCTCTTTTTTAGTCCAATAGATTCTACCCCCAACTCTATTGATAATATTGTAAGTATTACCAATTCTCGAGTGTTTCAAGCCATTTGAGAATTAACAATTAACCTAATACTTTTAGCTTTGTAAAATTCCATAACATTCTTGAGCACAATGTGTCAGCTTGGTCAATCTAATTGAACTTGGAGCTCTAATGTTTTCTACTTTTGTTTTATAAGATTCAAATGATATCTTTGGTTTAATTTTTCTATCATAATGAGCTTTTCGTATGTGAATAATAACTCAAAATTGTAAGGTAGTTGATAAACTCAAATTCATCATAATGCAACATCATTCATGCTACATCATCATTGATACAATGTCTTGGGAAGTGTGTAGTCCCATAAATACCACACTTGGACACATAATCCAACAATTTTTCATTCTAACACTTAGGAAAATTCTTGCAGTTTGGTTTCATAATTGTAGTAGAGAGTGAATGTCCATAGTGTTATGTTAGACAGTAGACTGAAGTCTTTATTCAATTAAATTGTACTTGAACATAGTTTATGCATGAAAATAAGGATTGAAGCTATTTTCATTATTGTAGCATCACTTATTTTTATTTATATTTACTTTGAATAATTTCCTTGTTTTCTTAGTTAACACTTTTCTTTTGCAACTATTTTACTTTATGTGCTTAATTAGTAAAAATAGAATGGGTATGATTGGTTTCATGTGTGAAGTGTAGTCCTAGCAGTGGCATTTCTTAATTCACTCAGTAATAATCCAACTTGGTGATCCCAGTGATAACTACATGAGTCCAAGATGTAACTACATGAGTCCAAGATGTGATCTATAAACTAAGAATGGATACCTATAACCATAGGATAGAATAGATTCTTACTTCAATGTTAATTAGACATAGGATTAAGTTTCATTTTCAATCATGTTTATACTTAGGCATTATTTTAGCTAGAAAACATTAGTTATCATATGCCCCATTGAGAGCTAAGCCATACATTTTTACCTCACTAGCTTAAAGTGGGAAGATAGAGAACATGAACTTAAACATAATTACTAGCATAATAACATTATCCATATATGAATTATGATCAATTCACATGTGAGCACTTGTGACTTGTATGATTAAGTGTTGGATGCTCCATTACTCATTAGTAGCGTCATTGTTGGGGATCGAACCCAAGTCACTTGCATAACAAGCAAGAATACTTATGGCTATACTAACTTAGACAAGGAGGAGGGATGTACTGTGTGCTAGTATGACCATCCTAAGGGGTGTTGTCTTGTCATGGCACATTTACAACAAATGTGGTGCATATGCACTAAATCCAAGATTCATCCAGAAGCAGATGAATAAATAGTTACCCTAACCTCAAGGTAACTACCGATAGACCTTTCAACCAGCGTATTTACCCAATGGAGCTTATCTACAACTATAAGAACAATACCATCAGCAATGGTAGTAACCACAATCATGGGCAATTCCACCACCATGATAACAATACCCATATCAACAACCATACCCTTGTGGATACTATGTTCAATGTCTAATTTCTCTAGGAAATGTAGTCATTCAGACTCCTTAATACTATCCATCAGAATACCATAGACCTACACCTCCAAGGATGGATTCTAATCCATATATGCATCAACAAATATTTGGTTCATTGAGTCAACCTCTTGACCCTTTACCAGTTATTCCATTACCTATCATGCAGGGGGAACTACCATTTAAACATTAGTAGAAGAATGCTACATGTATGCCATTACCTATCATGCAAAAGGAATTTCCATTTAGACGTTAGCAAAAGAATGCTACAATGCAGTGAATGTACAAATAGAGGATCATACTAGCAATACTAAGGGTAAATCTAACAACATCCTTTCTTTAGGATAAGTCTAGAAAAGGCTAGTAGACTTAGGACTTCATTAAGACAAGTTTTTCCTATGACAAATCCTCCTACCAACATCATGCTTCCATAACAATTGAATCAAGAACTTAAAACTATCATCCTTATAGATATAGTATTAGACTGGATTAAGGTAGGAACACTTCCTAGGAAAATAATTGATCTAGGAGTTCCTTTGATTTATTTATGAGAAGCTAGAAATTTACCATGCAAGGCTCTCCTAGACTCAGGTTCTAGAGTAAACTTGATTTCTCAAAACACATATAAGGCATGAAACCGATCACCCTTAAAGAAGTGTAACAGAATGTTAACACTTGAAAATCAATTTGTCACCATTTCTTTGGAATAGATAGAAGATGTGGTGACCACTATCAATGATTGGTCATATCTAGTAGACTTTCTAGTGATTGACATGAAGAATAATGACAAGGAATTTCCCATCATAATGGGAAGAGCATGGCTTAGCACATTTATGCTAAGTTAAGAATGAGGGATTTATCTATAGAAATCTCTAAGGAGGACACGTAAGAAGCCATACACACATAGAGGATTCCATGCATTACCAATGATAAAGAAGGGTGTAGTTGTGGATCGACACTTTAGAACATCAACATAATCCTTACCTCAGCCCACATCAAAAGTGAAAAACAAGTGTGTAAACAAAAAGAAACATGAACCATTAAACCAAAAGACATCCCATGGCTAAAAGCTAAGAACCAAAAATTATCTAAAACATGCATGAAAATATCTGACCCACTTATTAACTCATATTCTAAGAGAATGACCCTAACTGAGAGCTCAAAAATGAAAATATTTAACCAGAATCATACACTAGTAGGTAGGGGAACTGAGGACTAAATATTTAAATTTTAAAATAAACCATAGACTATAGCTGGACCTTTTGATATGAAAATACCATCTATTTCAACAAGATATAAATCCTCAAAAGATCAAAATTAGATTATTGTTAAGATTACCTAGGACAATAACAAAAAAACCAAATAATTACATTCTTTGGATTTTTGCTAGACAAATTTGTGATATTTTTGGATACTAAAATAATTTAAAAGATAATTTGATGATTGTAGTTAGGTTATTCCAAGAGAAAATGGTTTCTGTTGGAAGTGAGGATAACCAAAACCTAGCCTTCAGAGATGCTTGGATAAAATATACTTCTTTAGATTTTTGGAAAACTTGTGGCATTTTTGGACATTAAAACATTTTTTAATATTTTATTAGAAACTACCTAGCCCATATCCTATGACTTTTATCCTAGAACCTTTATGCTCCATGATGAGGAAACTATAATAACCTTTATTATTTGAGGGCTTTTGACTTCTCATATATATTGATGTAGAGAGCCCATAATAGGCACGAAATCCTCAAAAGAAAGACATGGGATGAGAGGTGAATCAATTCTACAAGATGGACCTTCTAATCTTGAATAATAATTTTGTATATTTTATATTTTTGTAAAATAGAAACTTTGTACACCTTTTGGATATTTGAGCCATGTACTTATTTTTGTGAATACATAATAAAATATGATAGATATGAATTTTCCATATGTGCCATTAAGATCATGAGATTACAAGGAACATTTTTCGTTTCGAGGCATGCTATACATTCAAGAAAATTTAAAATTATTTATTATATATTAATATTTTATTATCTAATTTAAACATGAGTAAATTGATTTCTAGATGTTTGATTGAGGCAAAATCAATATCATTGGGATTGTTATTTTACATACTATTTTATGATGTACCTAATGAAATTTTTTGACATCTATCTTTTTGTGGTTATGCAAAATTCTCTTTTTCATCAAATAAATTTTATAAAATTATTTATATGAGTATTATGAAATTTTGCTACGCTATATTACTTTATTATATTTATGCTTCTAATTCATAATTTTGATCTATTTTATGGCTTTCTTTTAAAATTTCTAAATTAAGGTTAAATCCAAATCCTTGGGGTTTCGTAGTATCTTTATTAGTTATTTAAATGATATTTTATAGATAATTGATGAGCAGCGAGGTACCCCTACACCCAACCATATGAATCACAAGCATTTACACATGATCGAATCAAATTCTGTGGATGGAACTAGTTGTGGCATCTAGATTGCTATGCCTTGATCGCAATTCGTTAACTTCTCGCTTGGACTAGTGGTAGCTTTGTCATGTATGGTTTAGTCCAGAGTGAGGCATATGATTTTTAGTATTTTATGTTTTATTTTTCTATGATTAATAATAGGTTAAAATTCAATTTATAATCAATTCAACTAATCTAATTACTAATTAATAATCAACTGTGCTAACATAAGTATCTTATCCCTCTTCTCGTGCACATCCTAAACACATATAACGCTACTGGGTTACCAAACATTAAGCGTTGCTGGAATTACCAAGATTCATACACATGCTCGAAGTGATCGTACTTATATGCTTAATTAATTAACATGCATGAAAATGTAAATATTAAGTACATGGAAAGTAAATCTAATCTACGTCAAAGTGATATAATGAATAAGAATCAATCTCGATCTTATTTTCATTCATGGAATATGTCCAAGTACATTGCCAATTGAATAAGACTTTGTACAACTAACTTAGATCCATTCTATGGGCACTCATTGACTGTTCTCTAAGATCATGGAATAAAATTGCAAGAATTCAACTACTCTATGGACAAAACTATGAAAAACTGATATGAAAACTGATTGGAAATCATGAGCCTGAGCACTATATTTATAGGCTAGTGTATACCCCCAACATTGAATACCTAATGTTGCATCTAGGCTCTAACATCGAATACCTGATGTCGCATCTAGGATCTAAGATCGGATACCCGATGTCGAGGCTCCAACGTTGGATAGTTGGCATTAGAGTTGATGAAGAAAATGTGTTTCATCATACCCCCATGACTGAATGAAAATTCATCCTTGAGTGTAGAAGAGGAGGAACAAGTTCCTTACAAAATGTTGAGAAGGTATGGAATTACTGATTGATGCTAACTAATGAGTGGCGAGGTACCCCTACACTCAACCATACGAATACGAGCATTACACATGCGATCTAGTCGAACTCTGTAGACTAAGTGCCTACATGCCTTATGGAACACCTAAGGTTAATTAGTCTTTGTCCTCCCAAGCTTACTTGTATTTGTCACGGTTGTATGGTTAAGTAAGCTTGAGGCATGTGATTTTTATATCTTATATGTTTTTATTACCTATGCTAAGAGAGGAAAGGGTGAAGAGACTAAGTAACTAACTTTAAACTAACTAAGCCTTAATTAACCTGGCATTAGTATCCATTCCCACTTGTCGTTTCACACCCTGAACCTATGCAACGCTGCTGGGATTACCAAACGCTATTCGTTACTAGGATTACCAAGCGTAACGCACGTGCTCGAAGAGATTGTACTAAATGCACTTAACTATGAGAGTTGAGGGTTGAAAGAGATTATGTCCTAAGAAAGCATTTAAACATTCAACAGTAATTAAATCCTCATTAGCTTATTCCATGCACTGCAAGGTTTATCCAAAAGTTCGTCTTTATTTCCGTACACAAACGTGTGCTTAGGTACAATATTTGCTCGAATAAAGATCCATTCACTTTGGGACTCCTACTACAGGAACATGGAAATTATTCTATCTGTGGATTGCTAAAACTACAAGAGTTTGGCTATGGTCTAGATCTAGATGGAGAAATAAGGGAGAGCCTCCTCTTATTTATAGATTTGGCAGTGTGCTATGATATCGCATACGTGATATCACAGGGGAAGATGCGATATTGCATACGTGATATCGTGGAAGATGCGATATCGTGTCCCATCACTAACTATTGACTAAATTTGAGTGCTGCATTACAAAATTTTATTCAAGTGGATGTATACAAAATGACAAAGTGACAAAAATACTGGACAAACTTTGAAGATTACAAAATTTGTAGAGGTCTTCAAGAATTCGTTGAAGATGATTCTTCTTATTGCCGCTAGCAATGGTAGAATTTTAACCTTGATTATTATTTCAATGCTTCTCTAGTTATGTAGAACACTCTTAAAGGGTGTACTAAAATTTCTTCTCATCATCCCATGGATCTAGTAAACATGTGAAGCTTGAGTTGCTATCTTGTATGTGCTATGATATGGACATGGTCATATCCTCTGTTGTCCCTCTCTTGGCTTTGTTTTTGTGCCTGGAAAAAGACCTTCTTTATTAGATGTTTCTCTTAGAATCACCTGTAGTCACAAAAGGATCAACATTAGTTGTGATAAATTTTCTTTAATAGTTAACCCTTGTTAGATCCATTAGTTTTCATTTAAGCACAAGCTGATTACAACATACTTTGTTCAAGGCTATGAGGTAACTACAATCATTAATTTGTTCACATTATTTTGATCAATTATTATTAGTTACCATGATGTTTGAAGATAGGATGTTAGAAAAATTTCAAAAATTTTAAAGCAAGCATCCCTAGCCCCCATGACTAATGAGCATAACTCCAGAAGCACCTAGGTTTTTGAATAATTAAAACCAAAGGTCTAATTCAGAAGATGGCCAAGAAATATTAATGGATATGGAAATAGAAAAGTAGGAAAAATTAATGAAATAGATGCAAAGTAGTCCTAAAATCATGCATAAAGTCAGAGAAACTGTCATTGATGTTTTGGAAGATGTAAAGGTTAGTTCAAAGCCATGATCAACAAAATTTATGCAAGTGGGTCTTCTCCAAAGTAGGCTCTTACCATAATGCCCTTGCATACCTACTTCTGTAGATGTCCAAGGGCACCCAAGAAGTTAAATGTAGACCATGCCTTTATTTCAAACAACACACAACTACCATTATTAGGACGTTGCACTATACTACACAAAACCAAAAGGCTCATAATTACATGTAGTAGTGAGGGGAATAAAGGAAGAGAAGGGATTGTAGAGATTAGGATGTAAGGTACTTAACCATGTCCACAATAGGTTTTTTTGATAAATGTGATTAAAATGATTAGCATACCTATCTATCCAAGTTTAGACTAAGTCCATACCATGAAAAATAACCTCACATTGATGTGTTTTCTCCTGCTGGCCACCATGAGTCCAAAACCACCTCAAAGAATGATCATCACTCAAAAAAGAGAAGAAAGAAGAAGAAGGAAGGAAAGGCCTTAGTTAGAGGGGCACCTTCAGGCATGGATAACATGTCTTTCCAGCTCAATAACCAATGCTTTGTAGCCTGTTATTGTGTCTAAGGGGTGTGCTTTGAATTTCCATTATTGCTTCTTCTTCTTCTTATTCTTCTTCTTCTTCTTCTTCTTCTTCTCTCTCTCTCTCTC
>MNCI01026977.1:486111-528294 GCA_015680685.1 Gnetum montanum
TTTTTTCTCTCTCTCTCTCTCTCTCTCTCTCTCTCTCTCTCTCTCTCTCTCTCTCTCTCTCTTGTTTTTTGTTTATTTTTTTTTTGGATGGGAACCACACCATGCAAAGACAAAGCTTATTTTTATTAGTTGATGAGGGAGTCATGATACATTCCAAGAGGAGTCATAAGCCACATGAAGGAAGTCAAGAAGAGACCCCAACAAGTCCCCTTGAGGTCACATCCTTTGCCATTCCCACTTGGTCATTCCCTCTTTCTTCAAGATATAATGATTATTGATTAATTTTAGTTCATAAGAGAAGAACCAAATTATTTCTATAAAAAAGACCTTTTATTCAAAGAATTGGAGGGATGGATGAGGTGGTCTCACTACTTTACACAATTACTTACCCAATCATCTGATAGCATAGCACAAAAAACCCAACATAGAGCATTGACTTTTGCATCATGACTTGGCAATTTTATTAATAAAAAAATAAAATACATTCATAAAACATAAAGATAATGAATCAAGAAAAGAGAAAAATATAAAGAAAATAAAACTATTAAAAAATGGAAAACATATGAAAAATAAGAAAATTCTAGAATTGATAAGTAAATTAGTTACTTTCATACCTCTTTGAGATAGTTTTATAGTCTTATTTTCAAGCCATTGGGTGTCTTTTGGTTTAGTGGCTACTGTGTAGATTAGCATTTACTCACACACTTGCTCTTGAACTTTATGATGGGTCGGTATAGGGGCTATGTTAATATTTTGGACTTTCAACCCATAACTGCACCCTTTATCATTATTGATGATGCATGACTTCTTCTATCATTTATGTATTGTGTTGGAGTGGTGATGGTTATTGGCTTTTGTGTATGATTATGAGACATCATTTTTGTGAGGAAGGTTGTTGCATCAAATTGGCCTTGTGCTAGTTCAGGTGATGTAGTAGGACTATGGGTGCTTTACTTCAGCTTAAAACCTTTCCTCTAGAAGGGACGTTTCTGAGACTTTGGTTGCGATCTACTAGTGTTATCATTTATGTGTATGTTTATAGTACAAGTGGCATTCTCTTGTTGACGTTGTGATGTTGAACCTTCCTGTGTTGTTGGAGGTGACATATGATGGAGGTGAGTATGAGAATATTAAGAATATGATATAGGGTGAGAGGTGTGAGGTGATGATCTCATATAAGATGTTGTGGGATAATGATATTTGGAAGAGTGGTAGTAGTAATTCGAGGTAGAGGAAGTAGAACTAGTTTGAGAAACATGGTGTTGAACATAATATTCATGTGGGTTCAGTTGGTAGGAAGGATATAGCTGGTTTGGTGGTGACCTCCCCCATGACTGTGGTTGTTGCCACTAGAGTTGATGCCAATGTTGAGGCTGGTAATAAGTCCCCCCAAAAATAGTATGTTTGGTTTTAGGGTTGTCTAAAATTATTTCATAGAAGAGGAAATCTCTTGGACATGTACTTTTGTACAAACTTTGGATTTAATGCACTGGACCAATACTCTTGTAGATGCAACAAGACTAGGCAAATGTCACATCCACCATTCTCTTCATTCGTTGAGTTTACAGCCTCTTCTTCTACCCCCATTTCCCCTTATTGCCAAAAAGTGTTCCTAGTTGTTTCTTGATTCTTTATCCTCCTTTTGTTGTGATCACTTGATTCGTTTTGCACTACTCTCTCCTCTATGATTTCTATGCAAGTTTTAACTCTCTCATTCATCCCTTCCAACATCTTGCCAAGCTTTGCTTCAAGCTCATTGATAAAATTTTTTATTAACAAGGTTGGTTGTAAAATCATCTCATCGAGAGTTGTCTATTTTTCCTCATCATAAATATGGATCCTTCTTTTTTGAAGAGTTGGGTCCCAATTATTTTCCTCTACATTCTCTCATCTACATAGCTCTGCTTCTTCTTTTTCTACATGCTTGATTAACTCTTTGATCTGATGGGTTCGTAGCTTGTATAATTGACCTAGAGCATACATCCCAAGGGTCTCCTTTGTTTCATTATGAAGCCCATCTATGATGTGGAGAAGTTTCCTTTCCTTATAGAAACCATGGCCTGGGTATCTATGTAGTAGTGAATAGTATCTTTCCGAGGCCACTTCCAAGGTTTTATGATTTTCTTGCTTCCACTATTGGATTTGTTTTCTTAGGTTGGACACTTTCTCATAGGTTTGGTATTTTTCATTGAAAAGTTCCAACATTGTGGACCACTGGTGAATGGAACTTGATTCCAACAATATATACCAACTTTTAGCTTTGTTGATTAGTATCCTAGGAAAGAGCTTAAGCTTTTGCCACCCACTTTGAATGCTGTATAAGGCATAGGCATAACGGAAGCTTGTAGATGATGTTGTGGATCAGAATCATAGCCTCCCACAAATTTAGGAATATTGTTTATATCAAGCTTGGGTAAGTGATTGTCCCTGTGATGCCTATGAGGTATCTTAATTGCCTCTATGATCTCCATTAGGCTCTTAGTGTCCAACAAGAATTCATCATCATTAGACATGTTGTGATGAAAATCTCTATCTCTATTCATTTGATTGTGACAATCTTGTCTATGCTCCTTGTGATATCTTTGATTTTTCCCTTGGGTCTGATTTCTATCTTTACCTTGACCTCATAGTGGAGCTACATCTTTATACCTACATTCATCTTCATTAGAACTAGATGTTGAAGAGGAAGAGGAAGATGAGGAACTGGGAGAATCTCCATGGCTTTTATTGTTCTCCCTTGGTCCTTTAATCTATTTGGTCTAGGTTTAGAGGAGGTCCTAGGCCTTGATGCCCTCCTTAATCTAAGACTTTCTCCATATCCTCTATGATTGTTTGGACCAATTGAATGTATTCTTTGAATGTAGTAACAGTCTAAATGAGTATAGGAAACTCCTACTTGAGGTTGTTCACTCCAATTCTCTTAAGTAGATATCCTATCATTTCTCCTACAAGTGTTCTCATCATACAATGCATTATTGGTCTTGTGTGAAGAAGACATGGTTTTATCTGATAATGTGTGGGATTTGAAATATTAATATTTTCTAAGAGATAGATCATTAATACCTTTACAGTAATTATGTATAATATAATTAATCTAGATAACTAGCACCATCCCCAGAAATGGTGCCAATGATGAGTGGTGAGGTGCCCCTACACCCAACCATACGAATCACAAGCATTCATGCACAATCTAGTTGAATTCTGTTGATGGGACTAGTTGTGGCATCTAGATCACTATGCTTTGCTCACAATTCACTATCTTCCCACTTAGACTGGTGCTAGCTTTATCACATATGGTTTAGTCCAAAGTAAGGCATATGATTTTTATTATTTTATGTTTTATTGTTCTACGATTAACAATTAAATTGAAACTCAATTTATAATCAATTCAACTAATCTAATTGCTAATTAATAATCAACTATCCTAACATAAATATTCGATCCCTCTTCTCGTGCACATCCTAAACACATATAACACTGCTAGGTTACCAAATGTTAAGCATTGATAGGATTACCAAGAGTCATACGCATGCTTGAAGCAATCGTACTTATGTGCTTAATTAATTAACATGCATGAAAATGTAAATATTAACTAAGTACATGGAAAGTAAATTGCATGGTAAGTAAATCTAATCTAAGTCAAAGTGCTGCAATGAATAAGAATCAATCTCGATCTTATTACTGTTCACGAAATATGTCTAGGTACATTGCCAATAGAATAAAACTTCATACAACTGACTTAGATCCACTCTATGAGCACTCACTGAGTATTCTCTAAGATCATAGAATTAAACTGCAAGAATTTGACTACTTTATTGACAAAACTATGAAAAACTAATATGAAAACTGATTGGAAATCATGAGCCTGAGCACTATATTTATAGGATAGCGTATACCCCCCAATGTTGCATCTGGGCTTCGAGGTTGGATACCTGACATTAGAGTTGATGAAAAAAATGTGTTTCATCAATAATTAATAAGGGTGTTATAAAACCCTTCGAAATTCAAGAGATGCTAGGTTAAAAAAGGAAGTCCACTTTTGAATAATTAATAAAGCATGAAAATGATTAAAAACACCAATATCAAGGACCTTTGAAACCATTCTCAAATTAACATATTCTGCAAAGAAAAATGAGTTTGACAAATAACGTATGTGGATAACATCTAAACCTTGATCTTTTCAAACTAGATTTAAATAACCCAAAAATCTTGAGGAACAAGTTAAATAACCCAAAATTTGCATGAAATAATACCTTTCAAAATTTTCCTAATCAATAGATTCATATAGGCTAATAATAACCTATCATAGCCTAAGAATTTGCAAGGTTTAGTTATTTAATTTAATACATACGATTAATTCTTTAATGTTGTTAGATGTATTTTAATGAATTAGCTATAATATTCTTGGTTAAATCATAGAATTGCATTGTTGTCATCACTATCATTACTATTATTATTCTTCTTGTTGTTGTTACTAGTTACCTACATGAGTGAATGCAATCTACTTGCTATGATGTTTTGATAAAGTTTTGTATCCTTTATTTTACTATTGTTGGAGCTTAGTCATAGATTTACTTTATATTTTATGATTAAATGTTGAAATCCAATTAGCCCATGAAGTTTAGTTATCATGTCTTTACAAGTATTTAGCTATGCATATTTACTTTTTTATGTACATTTATGCTTTATTATGCACCTCCAGTTATGCAGCTTTTATTTTATTATGCACATATGCTTATATAATACCCTGTTCATGGAGTGATTATGGACACTAATTCTACCTAGACCATATGCCTTGTTACCTTTTATCATTAAACTAGGATTTGGAGTGTTCTTTAGTGTGACCCACCCCACGAGAACAAGAGGAGTTAGATAGATTTCCTACCATGGATTTTGGTTCTTAAGTTCATGTGAGGCTATGGATTTGTTTGAGACCATGGCACAAAGCAGTTGAGTCTAGTGGTGTATGGTGAGGCATAGTTAAGACCTATCCTTCTAATGATACATGTGCCTCAACTGTTGAGGATGTTAGTAGTGAGGCTATTGCCAAGACCTGGCCATGAGTGACTTGTTTGGGGTCATGAGGCTAATCTAATGATAATAGTGAGATTATTCCAAGACCTATCGATGAGCTTCTTTAGTAGTGAGGATAACCAAGACCTAGCCTTTGGAGATGCCTAAATAAAATATATGTTCCTTGGATTTTGGTTGAACAATTTATGATATCTTTGGACATTAAATAATTAAAATATATATTCTATGGATTTTATTTGAATTTTTGGAAAATGTGTGGTGTTTTTAGACATTGAAACATTTTTGAATATTTATTTGGAAATCTTCACCTAGGTCATAACTTAAGACTTTTGGCCTAGAACCTTTATACTCCATGAAGAGGAAAATATAATAATCTTTCTTATTTGAGTTCCAACTCCTCCTACTCTTTGATGTAGAGAGCCCAAAGTAAGCAAGGAAATGTTGGAAGAGGGACATAGGATGAAAGATGGACAACATCAGTACAAGATGGATCCTCTCAACTTGAAAAATAATTTTTGTATATTTTGTATTTTTGTAAAATAAAAACCTTGTACACTTCTTGGATATTTTAACCATGTACCTATTCACTTTTTGGTGAATTTTCCATTTGTGTCATTTGGACCATGAGATTATAAGGAACATTTTTCATTTTGATACGTACTATATGTTCAAGAAAATTTAATATTATTTATTATATAGCAATATTTTATTATTTAATTTGGTAAAATTAAGATACGAATAACTTTATTTGTAGATGTCTAATTGAGATGAAACAAGTGTTGTTGGGATCAATGTTTTACACACTATTTTATGATGCAACTAGTGGCTTTTTCTTTAGGTGGGCTTAGGGAGAGCCTTAGGGGTGGGACGGGGGGTGGTGAGGCAGAGTGGGGTGGGGGTGTGTGGGTTGTTATTGAACTTGAAATAATTGAAACATAGATACACCACAAGATTTATAAAAGTTGATAACTTAGTGCTATCTAATAGAGTCAAACCTATGACCTAGGGTTACTAGGTTAATACCTCATTGTTTGGGCTTTTTATTTAAGGGGTGTTAGAATTTGAAATAAGTGAAACATAGGTACCATAAAAATTTTACTTTTTAACTCCAGAATTTGCAAGCATACATAAAAATGGTGCACTCACGTATGAAAATTACTTGTGAAAACATGTATTTAGTCCATGATGGCAAAATTTATGACATGTTAGTTTTACTACACATGGAATCAAAAGATGGCTAAGCACCCCACATTTTCTTCTAAAACTCCAATGCTATCATGGGAGTGGCCTCAAGCGATGCTTGGGCAGCTTAGAAGTAAACCCATTATGCATTGGGAATTCACAACGGAAAGCCTATTTAAGCTTCAAAATAATACATGGGGAAACTTTAGCGCCGTAAAGTGGTTGGTAAAAAATACTTTAACATCAAAAAGCTGAGCACAAGGCTATTTGGAATGCACATGAAATTTAATGCAACGTTAACAAAATCTGTACAGGACCATAACATAATAAAAGGGGTGCCACAGTTCCTGTGGCCTTGCCAGAAGACATGGAGGCTTCTGCGGCCTTGTCTGGGTTCAAATCATCGATGTCTGGGGTCCTTGGTGGGAGAGGACCTGTCTATTCAAAATCCGGATATTCAGTGTAATAAATAGTGTTACATTTTTATTGATTTTTAAAGTTTACTATATTGTATATTGTTTATTATTTATTCTGATGCTAACGGAAAACAAAAATGTCTATATTTGATTTTCCACTCTAAGTGATCCGATCACTTAGATGAAAAAAATTAGAAATTGCAGGTGAGTGGATATAACAACTCTATTTTGCTAACACTAACGATTTTAATCCAATTCATTTACATTGATTTATTCAGATATTTCCAATCGGATTTATGAAAATGGTTGCTGATTTGCCGATGATCGATTTTTCAATCTATGACTGCCATTGTTGGTGTCCTTGCAGTTCCTGTTGGATCTGCCACCATTGTTCGGTGCCCGTGTTATTATTGCTGCTACAATTTTTTGCCTGCCGCCGTTGCCTTGCAGTTCTACTGCTGCAGCACCGCAAATTATGGTGTTGCTATGCCATCGCCCATTCAATCTTCTTGTTGCTGCACCGATCTAGTTGCTGCTACTGTGCTGTTGTTATATGTTGTACCGTTCCAACGCCAATCTTGCTTTCGCTTTGCAGCTTTGTTACTGCTGCACGTCTGTAACTGTTGTGTCGCTACACGGCCGATCTCACTATTGCTGCACCATCGTGTGGCCGATCCTGCTGCCGCTACGCTGATACGCCACCGACCTTGCTTCTGCTACGCCAACAGCGATCGGGTATGTTTTCCTTTTATTGGTGAGATCCTTTTAGTAGTCATCTTTTTGTCGTTCTCTTGGGCAAGAGCTGCGCAATCTGTCTTGGTGAGCACTGCGTTGTCTTGGTGAGCACTGCGTTTAGATCTGCTAGTTCTGCCAGCACCCGCAATCCAACCACGCGATCCATTGCACTCGCACTCGTGGTGGGCACTGCGGTATTGAACGTTACTGTCAGTTGCTCGCAAGAAGCTCTGGTAATTTGCTGAATACATGGTATCTCTGAACCTGTCGTGCCTCGGGGCGCTGCGATGGTCAAACACTGTAAATCTGATGTTACGATGGTCAAATATTGTAAATACTGATGCTATCTATTTTTGTGTAACAAAGTGTTGCGTTGGATAGGAAGTAAATAATTTGTTTTTATTTATATTACCCACCGTAGCATAACCTTGCATTTTTCGATATCGCTATTTTTTAAGCATTGGTTTATATCTCATTTCATATATGATCTTTATTAAAGATTATTATTTTTTGGTTAATAATGATTTTTGGTATTTATGCAATTTTCCTTAGACTTCATGGAACTTGACCATAATAATGGTTTTTGGTATCTATGCAATTTTCTTTAGACTTCATGGAGCTTGACCATAATTATCATCATTGTTTTAATCCTTTGGCCAAGTGGGAATATTTTTTTATTTTTCCTCATGGCTATAATTCATCATTCTATGATGTATAGATATCAAATGTAATTTATTCATTTGGGATGTATTATTATTTGATCCCTTGGCCAAGTGGGAGAATCTTGATCTTGATGTAATTTAATAATCTTAGTTGTATAAAATGATGAAATGATGCTCATGTTCCTTAGCCTTGTGGGGTAATTTGGGAAAAGTAGTTTTTCCATTTTTTTTAATTTTTATTATTGTGCTTGATTAAGAGAAGTCTCTATTATTTATATAATGTCATTTTAAGCTTAGCGATATTTCCTTTATATTTATGATGCCATATTGTCTAGGATCTTAGTTGCAATATTTATGTGTATACATGCATGTTAATATTTATAATCCTTTTGCATTGTCTTTAACACAGTCATGGCCTCAAAACAAATTGTCTCTCACCTTAATAATGGCGAAAAGCTTGACAACAATAATTATGACATTTGACATTGAAAGATCCAATATGTCTTAGATGAACAAGAGGTGGTAGTGACCCTCTTCCATTTCATGGAGGAACATGTAGAGGGTATAGATCCTTAGCATGATAAAGAAATTGAGGCATATCAAAGTTAGCTTAAAAAGAATCATATTGCTCACATCACATTGTTGAGTAGCATCCAAAATAACATCCTTTGTGAATTTGAGCAATATCCAACTGCACATGCCATGTGGGAAGCCCTTAAAGCAAGGTTTGGTGCTACATCTTCCATGAGACTAAGGAGTCTAACTCTTAAGTTTGATAGTTATCAAAAGTGTCCTAATCAAACTATGAAACAATACCTTTGGATGATGTCAAACATAATTTGAGAGTTGAAGGTTGTTGAAATAGTTGCACAAATAAAAAATAGGTATAAGTAGTTATTCGTTCACTCTCAAACTCTTGGTAACACATGTAGGTAAACATGACACAATGAGAATGTGAAAACACTTGAGGACATTACATTTCATTTGGAACTTGAGGAATGCTTAACAGCTACTAAGACCACTACTGTGTATGTTGCTGAATCCAACACCCATAAATCTAATTGCAGAAAAAGAGGTTGTGGTAGGTTCTCTCAACAAGAACCTTGACCAAAGAAGGCTAAGGAAGATAAAAGAAAGAGAAGATAAATGGAAGGCAACAAAGAAAAGTCTAAGATGACTTGTTACAATTGTGGCAAGCAAGGACGCTTCGCTTGTGAGTGCACTAAGCCTACGAAGGTATGTCCTAAATCTATTTTTCTCATCATCTAGTGTTCTTGTTGCTTGATGAGCAGTGAGGTACCCCTATGCCCAACCATATGAATCACAAGCATTCATGCACGATCTGGTCAAATTCCGTGGATGGGACTAGTTGTGGCATCTAGATTATTATGCTTTGAGCGTAGTTTGTTGTCTTCCCACTTGGACTAGTCGTAGCTTTGTCACATATGGTTTAGTCCAAAGTGAGGCATATGATGTTGTCTAATTCTATGTTTCTCCTAATGATGATAAAGAGATGAATTAATTAAGCTACTAAACAATGGAAAGTAAAATCTAACTAGCCTCTGTGCGATGGGTGTCTGCTCTTAATCATCCATACACATCTTGGACTTCATGAGACTACTTTTGGGATTGCCAAGCATATGTCACCAAGTGTGCCAAAAAATACACTATTGGATTACTAAGTACTTATACTTAAACGCTTGTGATTAAGGTGTACGCATTCTGCTTAATGACATGAATAGTAAATAACAATAAATGGAAACATTAACTAAAGAAAATAACAAATGATTAAATAATTAAATAATTAATTAAAGTAATAATAATTGAAGCGGATGTTGCAATGATGGGATCTTTATTTCTAGTCATGTAGCATGTCCAAGTATGCCACACTCGAATAAAAGTGTCATACAATCACAAACATCACACTATGGTCATGCACTAGGAAATAACAGAAATCTAAGGAAAACTATCAAAAACTAGGAACTAAAAGCTAAATCTTTCTATTGTGTCTCAACCATGCACCCAAGTGTTGTATTTATAGGCTATCATGGAAGAGACAATATTGGATATTCGACATCACTTCTTAGGCTTCGATATCAGGGCTCCAATATCAGATATCCAATATCGGGGTAGACAAATTCATGACTTATCATTGCTGAAGCTCTCTCCATGTGGATTGTAGACTTAGCAACAACAAATCACATAGTGAGAGATTGGTTTAGTTGACAAATACTAGCAAGGAGAAAGAAGAGATACATGGGTGATGAACAGTAAGTATACCCTATGCCCAATCATACAAATCACTAGCATCCACTAAGCACAAATTCTAAAGACTTTAGGTTTTTAAGTACACTGGTTCTAGGAGGTGAACCTAACTGTTGTAATCGTTGTCTTCCTAGTTCAACTTGTGAGCTACAAGTGTATGGTTAAGTGTAATTGAGTTATATGATTTTCTATCATTTTATCATTTATGTATTAAGTCACCTAAGAAGAAGAATAAAGTAATTAAATCTTTAACTAATCTAATAACTAGCTAATATTTAACTAATCCTAACATAAGCATTTCTTCCCACTTTTCGTACACATCCTGAACACATTATAGTGCCACTAGATTACCAAGCATTAAGTGTTATTAGGATTATCAAGGGTTAAACATATGCTCGAAGTGGCCGCACTTATGTTTTCTATTTAATCAATCTTAATTAATTACTTGAAAACATTAAAGTAAATTGCATAAGGAAACAATTAATATATTCCAAGTGCTTCAAGTTTTGATTAGAAAAGCTTGTGTTTATTGTTGTTTACACTAAAGTGCTTAGGTACACCAATGCTCAAATAAAGATGTGTACATTCTTTTACTCCTACTGTGGACACTTAGAAAATATTTTAACTATTGAAAGTTAAAAATATAAGAGCTTCGTTACAACTAGCAAAAGATTGCCATAAATTTAATGGGTAGGTGCACATTTATGGGCAAAAATTAGGGGCCTTGTTGATGGGTACATGTTAATAGGTCAAACCCCACATCAATGAGATCCCATTGACAAGGTTGTGTCAATGGTCTCCTATCGACATGACCCAATAATGTGACTCATCATACCCCTATGATTGAAGGAAAACTCGTCCTCAAGTTTTTTACAAAATTTTGAAAAGGTATGGGATTATTGACTAAGTATAGACACACAAAATAAACACAATAAAAGCTAAGTGCTCAAGTGTATGGTTTATGATGAATTGTATTTTACATAAGCTCCGATATTAGAGTGGTTGCAATATCGAGTATGCGATATTGCAACCCAAGATGAAATATTAGACATGCGATATTGTGAGGTACTCCCAAGCCTATACATACAGCCATTGGGCACACAATTCAGGAGTATTTTTTTGGAAGTCAAGCGAAATTCTTGTAGTTTGTTCATTTGAGAGTTAGAATATTTTCCAAGTGCTCGCAGAAGGAGGTCTAAGTGTGATCGAATCTTTATTCAAGCATTGATGTACCTGAACACACCATTGTCTTGGCAATAAAGTTGAGCTCTTTGATTCATCCTTGCAACACTTGAGACTTTCTTTCTTTATGCATTTACATATTGTGATTTCATTTAGTTTACATTAATGATATTCATTCAACAATTAATTTTGATCAATTAAGAAACTAATTAAAATACACAAGCATGACCCCTTCAAACATACATGTGACACTTGGTAGCTCAAAAATGGTTAGCGTTTAACAACCCAACAATGTTTACACAAAGTTTAGGATGTGTCCAGGAAGTGAGGATAGTTACTTGTGTTAGGTTAAATTAGAAAATAGTTTACTTGGCATTTAATTACTCTCACTTTCATTATTGTTTATAGGTGATCAAATTGATAAAACAAAAAATAATAAAAATCTTATGCCTTAGTCACACTTAACCATACACTTGCATTTCACAAGTGAGACTGGGAAGACGAAGAATAGAAAATACGAACTCATCATTTAGCTCTAGTGTACTTGGCAATTAAAGTCTATGGAATTCAACCAGATCACATTTGAACATCTGTGATTTGTATGGTTGGGTGTAGGGGTACCTCGCCGCTCATCATTGGTGTCATTACTGGGGACTTTAGTTCTATGTGTCCTATCTAAACTTATTGAAACTTAGTAACCTTGTTGTTCAAACCCTAAGAGTCAAATCTTATAAAAAAAAGTATTATTACAAAATTAAATCTTAATCACACACTGCATATAGATTCATTAACATAAAATGTCTTCTTCTCATAGGAGTCTATCTCCGCCTAGGGTAGACTAGGTGCCTCAATAATATCAGGTGGTATATGCTCATCCTGATGAGTATGTACTAGACTTCATCTTCATCTTACATTAAGATGAAATGCTGTAGTGATGAGACATGAAAGGAAACATTGTGTTGCCACTGGATCAATCTGTTCTAGCTATGCTCTAGCTAATGCTTGCACGACATGGACTTCAACATCTTCATGGGGAGTATGAGATGTGAGATCTTGATTCAAGGGATTATCATCCCACTAAAGCACAAAGGTTAAGGGATCATCATCTAGAGCACCAACACAAGGTTATGAAGGGCAAGGGGTTGAACACTTCTCCACTTGGCCCATTGGATGCAGGCAAACACTTCTCTAGGGGCTTTTCCTTTGGTGATACTCCTCTCTTTGAATTTGGTCAAGGGGCCCAAAATTAGAATGTGTAATCCACAATTTATAATATGGGTTTTGATCAGAATGGATCCAATGAAAAAAATGGATTTGGAGGAGCAAGTCATGATAAGGGGGTAAATGAAGGTCATGATTACGATCGTGGTCAGGTGGTAGGCATTGACATGATGCAAGTTCTTCTTCCTCTTCCCCTTCATTGTTGTCTTCTTCTTCATCTGGCTTAGGTCATGGCTGCAAAGGGCATGAACGTGATGGATGTGACTGACAAGACCAAAACAATAGAAGGGACTATCGAGATAGTCACAATGGCAGGCATGGGCAATCCAAAGAGACCCATCACCATGAAAGAAGGATTAGTAGATAACATTGTAGGCACCATCACTATGACCTTGATGAACCTCTACTTACAACTCAGAGCATGTTAAACATTGTAGAGGCCGTGAGGATTCCAACAAGGCATGTAAAGGATAGTAGAATAAAGAGGCTGGACATGAACAACATCCCTCAGTTTAAGGGAGGCTTTGATGTTGATTTGCAAAATCATCTCCAAGACTTCCAAAATATATGTGCCTTGCAAAATATTGAGAATGATTAACAAAAGTTGAAATTATTTCCAAAAGCACTCATTAAGAAAGTAGAAAATTGGTACTTGTCCTTGGAACTAGAATTAATTTGGCGATGGAGTACGATGTTAGAATTTTTTAATGATAAATATCAAACATACTCCCAAGTGTCCAATCTGAGGAAGTAGATCTAAAGGTGGAAACAAGGAAACCATGAGCCCTTTGGATGCTGCTATTGGTTGATACTCCTCTCTATTGCATAAGTGTCCTGGCTATGGATACTCTCAACTTGATCAACTCTGCCATATCATAGATGAGTTGTGGTTTGAAACAAGGAAAACCATTAGCATCTATGCTTAAGGGAGATTGACAAAGTGAAGCACTCATCAAATCCAAAAGTTAATTGAGTAGGTAGCCAGGGAGGAGGGAGAATTAAGAAAGTGAGAAGGTATAAAGGAATACAATAGGGATCCTTTTATCTGCAAAATGGAGGCTTGATTTTGTGATAGTGAGGATGAGTTAACAAGAGATGAGGTGGCTAATCAAGAAACCTTGCCACTCTAGAAATTGCAATCTAAAATCATGGCTAAGGTCAACCAATTATGGGACTCCATGGATAATAAGTTTCAAGCTATTTTAAAAATTGCTAAAGAGTCCAAGGAGCAAAGTGGTGAGCATGAGTGTTGGAGATGTAAGAAAGCTGAATGTGCCATATGCAAGGATAAGGGTAAGATGGATGCGATAGAGATGGTTGTAGATAGTGAATCAGATGATGATGGTAGGTGTGATGTCTACTAGTATGAAAATATGAAGGGATGTTGTCTAATTGTGTCACACTTCTAGGAATCTAGGGTGTATACCTTACATCCATGGCTTGCACAAAGGTGAACACCCAAAAGATTACCTTATCCACAAGGTAACTCTCGACAGTTCCACCAACCATAGTAGTACTATCCAAGTGGAATTGCACCACAACCCTATGCATTATACCAATAGTGGAAGTAATCACAATCATGGGTGTTGGCACCTCCAAGACAATAGTACCCCTACAAGCAACTAGATCCCTATGGTTATTATGTTCAACAACCTTCATCTCCATGGGACTCTTTTGATCATGTTGTTGCTTACCAACCTCACCACTACCCTCTTGAAGTGTACCAACCACCATATGCAAGGAGGGATGTAACCTACTATCCTCATGCTCCTCCTATTCCTGCGCCTTCTCCTTCACCTTCTATACAACTACCACCTACTACATCCATGCAGGGTGAATTGCCTACCTAACCACAACAAAGAAATGCTATGAGGGTGGTTAATCTATAGTTGGTTAACCAACCAAGTAGGTTGGAATCATGATCAAAGAAAGAAAGAAAGCCTCAGACACATCAATGGTTGGTAGCCCTGCTCCTCTATCTTCATCTACCTCACCTTTACCCAAGTCCCCTTCAAACCAAAATCCCTCTTGAATCCATACTGTAATGTTGACCCATGTTGTATCTGATTGGATTCGAGTTGGTAGCCTACCTAGGAAGTTAGCTGGTCCTTGGATTTCCTTAGTATATTTGCAAATTATTGGGAATGAGCCTTGTAAAGCTCTTCTTGACTCTAGTTTTGGTTTTAATCTAATCTCGCATGAGATGAATACTATGTGGGACCTTCCTCCCTTGAAGAAGAGCAACATCAAACTGGAGTTGGTAGACCAGTCCATCATTATTCCATTGGGACTGGTAGATGACATCATAACCACTATTATGGGTGGTCATATCTTGCCAACTTCCTAGTAATTAAGGTGGAGAACTATAAGGGGAATTTTCCAATTATTATGGAAAGGGCATAGTTAAGCACTGTTGATGCCAAAATGGGCATTAGAGATCGTTTCTTAGAGATATCTAAAGAAAATGAATTTGGAAAGATCAAGAAGAAGAGGGTTTCATGTATTACGTATAGCGATTCAGGGTGTCATTGTGTGCAGAAGCTATGGTTAGTAAAGTGAACATCTATCTCTGCATGCAAGCAATGTGCACCAAAAGCTAAATCCAAAGATGTTTGTACGTGGCAACCATAAAACAAGAAGGCACCCAGTGGTTGACAACTGATTCTAGAAGTAGTACATTATGCATGGAACCTACTGAGGGCCTAACATGTGAATATGTTCCAAGTATGGATGAACTTGAGCAAGTTCATCACCAACTATTTGAGGGAGTAAATGATGATATCAATTGGGGAGCATTGGAGATTCCTAAAAATTTCAAACAAGAACCCCTTGAATTAAAGACATTACCGATTGGAATGGAGTATGTGTTCTTAAGAAATGGAAGGTTGATCATTATTAATATCAAGCTTACTACAGGACAAAAGAAGATGTTGATGAATATTATGGAAAAATGGTCAACAACCTTTGCCTAGTCATATTCCAAGCTCACAGGAACAAATCCAAGAATATGCTAGCACTGGATATACATTGATCCCACCATCAATTTGAAATGACAATCGTAGCGATGTTTGAATCCCATATTAAAGTAGATTGTCAAAGAGAATATTGAGCAACTCCTCAAGGCAGGATTCATCTACCCTATTGTAGATAGTGAGTGTGTTAGTCCACTCGTGATCATGCCCAAGAAAGGAGGCAAATTGTAGGTGTGCATTGACTTTCGGCTTCTCAATATGGCAACTTTCAAAGATCATTTTTTATTGCCTTTTGTTGAGCAAGTGTTGAACATCATTTTTGGGCATAGCTATTACAGCTTTCTGGATGGTTATAGTGGCTATAACCAAATCCAGATCACTCTAGAGGACTAGGCGAAGATGACTTTCACAAGTCTTTGGGGAAATTTTTCTTATTGTCAAATGCCATTCAGTTTATGTATTGCCCCAGCTACATTCCAATGATTAGTTCTTAGCATTTTCCAACAAAAAATCAGTAGTGGGGTAGAATTTTTCATGGATGACTTTTCTACCTACAGAGCTATGTTTGCGCAAGCCCTGGACCATCTTGAGTAGGTGTTGAGGAGATTTGTCAAAACAAACCTCTGGCTTAATTAGCAAAAGAGCCATCTTATGGTCTAGGAAGGCATAGTATTAGGGAACTATATCTCAAAAGCAAGAATTGAGATGGACCATGAAAAGATAAAGTTCATCCAAGGAATAACTCATCAATCGAAAATAGTTAAAGAAGTGCGGTCATTCCTTGGTCATACTAGCTACTATTGGCGCTTCATCGGGAATTTTTCTAAAATTATCAAGCTATTGGTGGAATTAACAAAGAAAGATGCACCATTTTTCTAAACCCTTGCATGTGAAATAATCTTTCAACAACTAAAGTAGAAGCTTATTGAAACCCCAATTCTACAAGCACCTAATTAGTCCATGCCACTCCATGTTGTGATTGATGCATCAAATTATGCTTTGGGGGTAGTGCTTACATAGATGGATGATCAAAAAAATCCATATTACATTCATTGTGCAAGCTAAAGTATCACTGGTGCATAGTTGAACTACACCACTATGGAAAAGGAGTTGATGGCGATGGTGTTTTCCTTAGAAAAGTTTAGGGACTATGTGCTTGGTTATAAAGTATTCATGCACACAGATCATAGCATCATCAATTTTTAATGAGTAAACCAATGGTGAGCCCCCATGTCTTACAGTGGCTCATGATTTTGCTAAATTTTGATCTCATAATGGTAGATTAAAAGGGTGTGGAAAATCTGGTTATTGACCACTTATCACGGCTACGATGGGATGACAAGGAGAAAGAGAGCTCATTATCTGATCAATTTCCTGATGAATATCTCCTTATAGGGGCTATTAATGCACAAATGTCTAATGAACCAAGATGGTATGATACCATTCTTACTTATCTACTTAAGCAAGAACTACTACAAGGGCTGGACACCCAGAAGAAACAATAGTTTCTTCACCAAGTCAAGCATTTCATGAAAATCAATAGAAACCTTTACAAAGTATGTCCCAATGGCGTGGTATGCTAGTGTGTCCATGACATAGATCAACTGTGCATTCTTTAAGATGCTCACGAAGGCCCTTGTGGGGGCCATGATGCTGGGAGACACATGGCCATAAAAATCCTCATAGTAGGATATTACTAGCTAACAATCTTCAAGGATGCACACCAATTCATCTACACTTATAATTGTTGTCAGAGGAATGGTAGAATGATAGTTCGAATGAAGGGGCCACAATAATGGATTGAACCTCTCAAGCCATTAATATTTGGGGCATTAACTTTATAGGTCCCATCACACATTTGTCAAATGGAAAGGCATATATAATAGTCACAATTAACTATTGCACTAAGTGGGCAGAAGCAACAACCGTCACTGACTGTACATTGACTACTACTGCTCAGTTTCTACAAAAAAATATCATAAATAGGTTTGGTGTGCCTCGTGCATTAATTTTTGACAATGGAACTCATTTCATAGGTGCCACTTTCTGAAAACTAATATAGCACTTTGGGGTTGAGCACAAACTAACAACATCTTATCACCCCCAAGCCAATGGTCATGCTGAGGTCACTAATCAAGAGATTATAAAAATTCTAACATGTGCTATTAGCAAATACCAAAGGGACTAAAGCACTAAATTAAATGATGCCCTTTGGGCCTATCGCTCCACATGGAAGCTTCCCATAGTTTATTCTCCCTATGAGCTTATGTACGGAAAACTACCAACATTGCCCATCCAATCCAAGCTTTGTACACTCTCTACAACCTATGAACTTGACATGGATCTAAGTCTAGCACAAAATTAAAGATTAATAAACCTCAACTTGCTAGATGAAAATTGATTAATGGCCCTATCATCCAATGAAATGCATAAATCATTCAACAAGAAACACCATAATCTCAAAACAAGGAAAGTTAAGTTTCAACTAGGAGACAAGGTTCTGTACTAGAATCCTGCACACGTACCTCAACGAACCAAATTTCAAACATTGTGGGAAGGACCTTATATTATTGAATAGACTTTTCCATTTGGGGTCATGATTATCTATAAACCTGATAGCCTAGATAAGAAGTAATTAGTCAACATCCAACAACTAAAATCTTTCCATGAGCCCAAGCCAACCAGCTCAACAGACACCTTGCAAGATGGACAACCACGCTTAATCTTTTAGATCTCTTCCTTCCAAGTTAGTCATGGGGGAGATAGCCATCCATACTAACACTTTATGTGGATCCTTAGTCTTTTGACTTTTTTTGTTTTACACATTTTTGATTTTACAACTTTTTATTTTCATATTCTTTGTTTTACATCTTTTTGTTTTTCAAGTTATTGATCTTTTCTAAGTTTTTGTTTTACACCATCGTTAGTATGTTTAATATTTTTTGAATACTCTTTTACTTTATTTTATAATTTTTTCATATGTTTGATATAATTCTCTACTCTTTTAGCTAATAAGGTAATAGGTACAATGGTAATTAGCTACTCGATGGTGCTATGTATCATTTGTGATTTGATTATTGATGTCTATTTTTTGACTTTGAATGTAGTTACTGACAACTAGGACATAGTTTCTTTTCATGTAATAGGTAGTGAGTCCACATCATCCACCCATCCACACACTCTATGGTTTTTCTTGTTTTTGAAACGTGCAATCCATTTTTCAATAATACAACCTTAAGAAATTTATGACTTGTGTAGTTTCTAGAATTGGAAAGAAATCAAAGGTTCGGATAGGGTGTGGCTTCAAAGGGATGTGATATTATTTGTGCTTTTTCATTTTCCTATGTACAGGGGTGTTCTCATAAGCTTCTCACTGTTCTATGTCATTCCACAATAGGAAATCGAATAAGTCCTTGCATGGTGTGATCCTCATAAAAAAAGAAAAAGAAAAAAGAAAAAGAGAGAGATGAGGATTCAAAGAACATCCCTTGGAAAAAATAAATGTGAAAATGTGTGGGTCTTTTCATGGTGTGGTTCCTATTTAAAAAATAAAAAAAATAAAAAAATGAAAATTCAAAGCATAACCCTTAGATCAAATAAAAGGGCTACAAGCACTAGTTATGGGACTTGTCTTGTCTCCTCTAACTAAGGCCCTTTCTCACTTCCTACTTCTTCTTGAATTTGGAATGGTGGTTGTTTTTTGGAAGCATTCTTATGTCTCAGGGGATGGACTAGTCTTAAAATGTCGATGCGAAGTCATTGAAAGTGGTTGGTTTTGTTCTGGATTGAGGATGGATCCTACCAAGTCATTTAATCACAAAATCCACAAGGGACTTCATGTGACCATAATTAGGAACTCAATTCTATTCTCTCTCTCATCCATCTATGCTTTTCTTGCCTCAGCTCACTGCTAGTTTCATGTGTTGATTTGATGTTCTAGTTTGATGTGTTGGGTTTCTTAGTTAGTTACTTCTAGGTTTTTGTACATAATGTTCCACAACCATTAATCATCCATGGTGCCCACAGACTCCTTGGTTTGAAGCTATGCAATAGCATAAAAGGCTTGTGCTTGCTTTGGGGAGGACCCACTTACATATCTTTTGGCTTGGTTAAGTTAAGTTCTTTAACCTTAGACATTTTTACAATCAAATCCTTTTTATTTGCCCCATTAATGCCATCTAATCATGTCCATATTCACAACTATTTTTAGTAAATTTCTTCTTTTTGTTGTCATGAATCTCTATACCCTATTTCCAATATTCCTTGTGTTAATATTTTTTAAAATTTTATGGACCGTTTCTCTTACTTAATCCATTTATCACTCTTCCCACTAACATTATCAAGCAACCAATTTACCACTTTCACAACTTAACTATATAAAATCATTAACGAGACAAGGTATTCAATTGCTATGTGTTACAGTTTATATACTAATCCTTGATTTTGTTGTGTTTGCAATGGGGATCATGGACTGGAAGCGGTACTATCTTCACCAAGGAAGATGCAACCATATCACTCATGGAAGATTGTTCATGACTATTGGATCTCTTCTACCTCTCCCTCATTCTTCTATTGCAAAGAGGGGTTGGATGCCATTGGATCCAAGGGTGTCCTTCCCTATTGTCATGCACACCCAATTTATACACAATTGTAATGTTGTATGCTCGATGCTTCTATATTTTTTTGTTTCCTCTGTGTCACTCTACAAGTTAGTCAAACATTTCATACCTTCTAATATATTTTTTAAGGGACTTGTTTCTCTTCTTTTGTACTCAAGGATGAGTTTTCATTCAGTCGTGATGGTATTATGAATCATGTTTTACATAAGCTCTGATATCAAAGTGGTCGTGATATTGGGTACATGATATCGAAGCCCAAGATGCGATATCAAACATGTGATATCGCAAGGTACTCTTGGGCCTATAAATACAGCCCTTGGGCAAAATGATTCAAGAGTACTTTTTTGGAAGTCAAGTAGCAAAATTCTTGTAGTTTGTTCATTTGAGATTTAGAATATTTTCCAAGTGCCCACAGTAGGAGGTCTAAGTGTGATCAGGTCTTTATTCAAGCATTGATGTACCTGAACACATCATTGTGTTGGCCATAAAGATGAGCTCTTTGATTCATCTTTGTAGCACTTGAGACTTTCTTTCTTTATGCATTTACATATCATGATTTCATTTAGTTTACATTAATGATATTCATCCAACAATTAATTTTGATCAATTAAGCAACTAATTAAAATACACAAGCACAACCCCTTCGAACATATGTGTGATAGTTGGTAGCTTAGAAATAGTTAGCGTTTGACAACCCAACAGTGTTTGCACAAAGTTCAAGATGTGTCCAGGAAGTGGGGACAATTACTTGTGTTAGGTTAAATTAAACAATAGTTCACTTAGCATTTAATTACTTGATTTCATTATTTTTTTAGATGATCAAATTGATAAAACACAAAATAATAAAAATCTTATGCCTTAGTCACACTTAATCATATACTTGCATTTCACAAGTGAGACTATGAAGACAATGAATAGATAACACGAACTCACCATTTAGCTCTAGCGTACTTGGTAATTAAAGTCTGCAGAATTCAACTAGATCGTATGTGAATGCCTGTGATTCATATGGTTGGGCATAGAGGTACCTTGTCACTCATTAGTTTACAATCACTACAAAATTTTTGTGTTCAAAACAACAAAATTGAACACCAAGACAAAAATTGACAATACAACTCCTCAAATGGATGGAAGACAATGAAGAAAAATTAGATGGTCCTAGGCAATGAAGGCTCCTAAAGTTCTAAAGGACCTTCTCTTGCTTTGGGTGCACGTCGTTGTTGAGGTGGTTGTCTTGTTGTAGCTACAACCTCTAGTGGAAGATGGAAGGCATCCAACAATGCCTTCATCTTCTTCTCCTTACTTCGAGAATCATTCAGGGTCCATGTTGCTTCACCAATATGGGCCAAAAAGGGAACATCCCATGAATAGGGCATTGTTGAGAATAACTCCTTCACATTGAAAAACTAGGTAGCGAACTATTTGCATTTGATGTCAAACGTCCTAAGTGCATTCTGTAGCTCCTACTAGTTGTTCATTCTTTTGGCTAGGTTCTCAGTAGCTAATCTCTAATCAGTGAACTTTGCCTTAAGAACCTCAAGTTCCACATTTGCAACATTAAGCTTTTTCTTGGTCTCCTTATGGTGTTGAACTATACCTCTTACAAGAAGTATGAGCTAGCTACCTACTTCTCCAACTTTGACCATGGAATATTGATACTCAGCATTACTAGGTTTGCATATCTAAGGATGAAAAGCTCTATGTATTTTGTCATTTCCTTGATTTGAAACTCCTTCATGCAAATTTCACCCTTATTATATGCATTCAACCTAACAAAGATAGGTTGCCAAACATTACCACCTTATTAGAGTTGTTGGAGGGTCTCATTGAATTTTGCCTTTGCCAATTGGATGTGCTTCTCATTAATTTATTTTTGCAATCCCACCCAATCCATGTAATGATTTTTCACCTTTTAGAACTTAAGGGCCTCATTTTTCTAGTTAGCAATTTCAATTTTAAATTTCTAGCACAACGCATTGACTTCCTCCATCAAGAGACTTCTATTATTTGCTACCAACCTCTTTAGTTCTATGTCTATCCTAACTAGTTTCTCTTATTATTAATGGATAAATTCTAACATCTACTACTTCTACGCATCAACATTCCGCAGGCAATGATTTTCTATGATTAGGCCTTATTTTCTTGGAAAGTCTGAACTAAGACCTTTTGGATGTTGTATGTTGTGACATTGGCCAAGGATTGGATAAAGACTGCTGACTCCTTAATGTTTTCAGCCTCTTTGAGGCTTTTCTAAAGTTTTTGAAAAGCTTCATCACATATCATTGTTTGGTTGAGCAATGCAGGATTAGTGAGGGGGGCTCTTAATTTGGTAACTTTTGTAGCCAAGTGTTAGTTTTCAGCTTGGGCTATTTCAAGTTACCCCTTCATGATGATGCATTTGCCCCTTACCTCAAGTAGCTTTGACTAGATTGTAGTGATGGTATCAAGAAGGTTAAAGACATTTGAAATTGGTTGGCCCAGTTCCCACTAGTTAGTCCAATAATTCCTCATGCTAGGTTGTGCTCAATGTACCACTAATGATTCTTATAGATATCTACACATCTCTAAGTGCAAAAACATCTAGTATAGATGCTACAGGTGTATTAAGTGCTTCAACCACTTTGTTAGCAACCACTTTGACCATTTTCTTCTACTCATGATGCTTCATCACTAGGATAGTTGCTACCTCACCCTCCTCTAAATGCACCGAAATGATAGTGGCATTCCCAAAGATGTCTAGGAATTTTTGTTGTTGCAAGATGGATACTGTTACCTCTTGGGTGTTTGTACTTGACCTTGTAAGTACTTGTATGCATTGGGTTGAGAAAATTGGCACCCTACCTTCCATCTGGCTTAAGTTTCAGGCCACTTCATTGAGGTGGCTCATGGTTGGTCTATACACAGATGGATCACCACAACTCATTTTTGCTTGTTGTTGCTACTACAAGAGTTGCTCTTGAAGTTCATGCATGCACTCAGTGACAACATGGGCTTCTAGTGTTGTCTCATGAGTGGGTGGTTGAGGTGATGGTTGTTGCTTACTTCCTAAATTAATTTCATAGGCACCTTATCCTTTATCATTTTTGCTCAAGATGTAGTTGAAGCACATTGAACAACATCATTCATGTAGTGGGTTATGCCTCCCCTCTTACATAATTTTTTGATGAGGCATGAAAAGGGGAGTGCCTTCCTTCCACATTCGTTCTCCTTGAGAAACTTTTCAATCTTAAGATAGATTAGCTATGGAAGGTTGACTAGGAATTTACCGCTTAGAGTGGTGCACGCATGAGCGAAGAAAGCTATGATTTTGTTGGGCCTCATTGTTGGATTGAGGTGAAAGGCTGTAATTTTGAAGTATGCACATTCTGCTATGGTGAGCATACCAAACTCCTTGAGGTCTACTCCATAACACTGCTACGTCCATTCTTTCTTGACATCTGGATTTGCTTGCGTTAGAATTTCTATAAGAGTGGCCCTAGTTTTAGGCAACCCAAGGACCTCAAAAATTACTTTTATTGAGTAGGACACAGAAATGTTCTTAATTTTGACTGTTGAATTGGCCTACTAATTGTTATAGAGAAGGTATGTCTCTCCCATGTACCATGCCCTATTGGAAGTCATGGTGGGCCACATGGGAAATTTTTGCAATTAAGCTTTAAATTTTGGAGGAGCAAACTCCAAGAAGGCTCCAAAGTTTAGCTCTTGAAGTTGGATTTTTGAACCTCCATGAATGCAATTTTCTTGATGTAGGCCTTCATCAAGATGACCTCAAGGTTCAATCTTGGCTCTAGTACCTCATCTTAGTGAGACTATTCAGTCGTGACTACTTCATTAGGAATATATCTGATAGATTCCACTTTGGGATCCTCCTAAAGAGGTCTCATTGCATGGGTTTTTGCTATCTACTCTTGGGGAAATTATTGGTTCCTTCTTATTCTTAACTATTTGTCCCTTGGTTGGGATGTTCTTCCCTCTTGCGTGTGCTTTCCCTTAGGTGCCATATGTGGTTAGAACATAACCAAGGATTAGCATGTGATGTGTGACTTATAACATTTAAGTGCCTTATCTCCTTAGGTAGCTACACCTTGGCTAAGTTATGACCATGGCAGATTAATTATTTTAATGTTATTTAATTTAGAATGTCATTGGAGTTTGTTGGAAGGGTTTAACTTTCACAAATTGATGTTTTAATGTTAATTTTTTTTGTTAAAACTTTGTGGAAGTTAGAAAAATTTTGAAAAAAATTTCTATCAAAAACCTTAGATTTGTGGCCTCCACAATAAAGAGCTTATCGCTGGTAGTTGCAAGACTAAAAATAGAGTTAATTAGACAAATAGTTTGGAAGTTAAGGCTCTTAAAAGATTTTGGGCTTTGAAAAGTTCAAAAACTTCCCCTCGTTTGAGCTCAAATGTGGAAAATGGTAAAGTGTGACTGTGTATTTATAGAGTTTCTATGCTATGTTGATGGATCTTATCTTCGTAGCTGATCCATTGACGAGGTCCCATCCATGGAGCCTATAGAGAGAAATTTTTCAATTTGAAAAATATTAAAAATAGAAGAAGTTGAAGAATGAAATTAGGATCCTTGGAGAGCTAGAAAAGCCATGAACACAATGAAATGCTTGAAGAGGGCTTAGATTATTCACAAAATTATTGTTTCAGCTTGGAGAATGAATTTTGTGTTGGAGAAATGACATTAAGAAGTGCATTGTTGGATGTAACTGATCAGGAATGCAGAATGATTCAATTGCAAAAATGCCTAAGGATAAGGAACTTAACTAACCCAACAAAGAGATATGCAAGTTGGTCCTTCCCATAGTAGTCTTATGCCATTTTTTCCCTTGCATATCCTCAAATCACAGAGTCTGTGGGCCTTGCAATTGATTAATGGTTATGGAAAATTAAGGACCTAATGCAGGAAGAATCTACCTAAGAATTTTGACACATCAAATGAAGACATTGAATAAAACATAGAAAACTAGTAGTGAGGTAAATGATGGAAAACATTGGTGGATGAGAGAGAGAGAGAGAGAGAGAGAGAGAGAGAGAAATGGAGTTCCAAATTATGCTCACATGAAATCCCTTATTGATTTTGTGGTTAAATGACTCGATAAAGTCCATCCTTAGTCCATATCAAAACCAATGACTTCTAGTGACTTTGCATCAATATTTTAGGAAAACTCCATCTCCTCGAGACACAATAATTCTCCCATAGATCAATCACCAATTTTTTATTAAGAAAGAAAGAGAAGTAGAAAGTGAGAAAGGGTCTTAGTTAGAGGGGCCTTTCAGGCATGAGCAACATGTCTTTCTAGTTCCATAACCAGTGCTTGTAGCCTATTATTTTTGTCTAAGGGGTGTGCTTTGAATTTCCATCATGTTTTTTTTTTTTTGAATCTTATGTATTTATGGATTTTTGGATGGGAACCACATCATGCAAAGGCTTAACTTCTTGTTATTGGTTGACAATGGAATGGTAAGAAATCCATGAAAACACTCATGCACTCAAAAGAATAGGCAAGTACAAGGAGCATCAAATCTTCTTGAAGTTACACCCTTGTCAATCCATTTAATCCTTCATAAGTTTAGAAACTACCAAGGTGACAAGTTCATTAAAGTTCTTATTAAGGAAGGGACCTCATATTTCCAAAACAAGGAACACCATAGAATTTTGTATATTGGTGGATGACATGGAATCATTTCCTATTTCATGAAAAGGAAACCATGCCTTAGTTATTAATTCCAAAATTCAAAGATAAAATTCAGATATGAGTAGTCAAAAACATTAAGTACAAACCACCATCAATAGTAGCTACAACAACACTATGTCCTATTGGCAATAAAGGAAAAGAAAACAAACATAAGAAACCCAAAGCAAAATAAAGTGAAATATACAAGAAATTGTAAATATTCAAGAAATTTAAAACAAACTAATGATGGTGTAAAACAAAAAATATGAAAAACAAGAAAAGTGTAAAACAAAAAAGTATACAAATTAAGGAGCCAATTGTATGATTAGCATGGATGGCCATCTCCCCCATGATTGAGTTGAAAGGAGGATATTTGAAATATTGAGTGAGGGTGTTCATTCGAAGAGGTGTTGCTAGCACTGGCTCTTTTATACTCATAGAAAGGCTTTATTTGTCGAATGTTAACTAATAACCTTTTGTTTAGGCTCTTAGGTTTGTATATTAACATGGCCATAGAAGAAAAGGTTTCATAGGTGATATAATGCCCTTCCCACAATGTTTGGAACTTAGTTCATTGTGGCACATGTGTGGGGTTCTAGTAAAGGACCTTGTCTCTTTGTTGGAATTTTACCTTCCTTATTTTGAGGTCATGGTGTTTTTTGCTAAATGCTTTGTGCACTTCATTCAAGGATAGGACCACCAATTGATTCTCATCTAGCACATTAAGGTTGATTATTCTTTCTTTCTATGCTAGACTCAGGTTAAGGTCAAGTTCATAGGCTATTTAAAGTGTACAGAGCTTGGATTCAATATGAATTGTTAGCAATTTTCCGTACACTATCTCATAAGGAGAATAGCCTATAGGAAGCTTCCATGTTGAGTGGTAGGCCCAAAAATAATCATTAAGTTGGGTGCTCCAATCTCTCTTATATTTGTTAATAACATATAACATTATATGTTATTAACATTATCTTTTCTTTACGCTGGCTCACGTTTCTCTACATCACCTTTTGATTTTTGCTTTTGTTGCTTGATTTTTTTTGCAATTGATTTTTCTACCACTATTTTTGCAAAATTATGTTTTGTTACAGTTTTAGAGAAAGATGTCTTTTACCCTTTCTTCTTCATTTTGAAGTCGATTTGAACTCAGTTTTTTTCATTCTTCCTTTTATAAATAGGCAATGGCCCTAGATACATCTTATCGTAACAAAATTCTAGAAGCTCTGCCAACACAAGTAAGAAAGATTATTTTAGTTTTTTTTAATATAACTATCCTGTTTTTTTGTAGAACCCATCAAAAATATTAGTTTATTTTCCTTTGTACGTTGCCATCTTATTTTTTCATAGATAATGTAAGAGAGATTATTTTATGTTTCTTTTTATGTAGCTATCATATGTTGTTGTGGATTTTCTATTCCTTCTCTTTGCTTTTTGATCTTATGCTATTCTTCTACAATTTTATGCTAATATTTGACTATATTTTCATCATTTTGAGCTTGTTTTTTGTATTTTAATTATGTTTCGACTTTTTCTATCTCTTGGTGAATTTCTGGAATTGTGAAAATATTGCCCAACTTGTCTTTTGGATATTTTATGAATATTTTGGAACTGCTCATGACATAAGCATGATTTTGTGAGATCTTTATGGAATTTGAGTTGCCATGGAGTTTGGCTATTTTGCAAATCATTTGAAATTTTGAAATAAAAAATATTATTTATGTAACCATTGATGCTCAGTTGATAGTGGAAGCCATGAATCTTTTAGATGCCCTTGTTTGCATGTAGTAATGGAGTGTTTTTTAGTGGAACCACACCCCCACCCCCCTCAACCACCCCCATCCCAACAAGAATAAGGGTTAGATGGATTTTCTACCCTGGATTTTAATTCATAAGTTTATGTGAGGCTATGGATTTTAAGAGCTATTGATGAGTCCCTTTGGTAGTGAGGGTAACCAAGACCTAGCTTTCGAAAATGCCTAGTTAAAATATACATTCTTTGAATTTTTGGGAAATTTGTGGCATTTCTGGACCTTAAAATTTTTTTGAATATTTGTTTAGAAACTACCTAGCCCATATCCTATGAATTTTATCCTAGAACCTTTATGCTCCATGAAGAGAAAAATATAATAATCTTTATTATTTGAGGGGTTTTGACTTCTCATATATTTTGATGTAAAGAGCCCATAATAGGCACAAGATCCTTGAAAGAAAGACATGGAACAAGAGGTGGATCAATTCTGTACAAGATGGACCTTTTAAACTTGAATAATAATTTTTTTATATTTTATATTTTTTTCAAATAGAAACTTTGTACACCTTTTGGATATTTGAGCCATGTCCCTATTTTTATGAATAAATAATAAAATGTGATAGATATGAATTCGGATCGTGAGATTACAAAGAACCATTTTCGTTTGGATGCAAGTCATACATTTGGGAAAATTTAATATTATTTATTATATATTAATATTTTATTATTTAATTTAGTAAATTTTAAACATGAATAACTTTATTTCTAGATGTTTGATTGAGGCAAAATTAGTATCATTAGGATTGTTATTTTACATACTATTTTATGATGTGCACCTAATGAAATTTCCAGACATATCTTTTTGTGGTTGTGCAAAATTCTCTTTTTCATTAAATAAATTTTATAAAATTATTTATATGAGTATTATGAAATTTTTCTATGCTATATTGCTTTATTATATTTATGATTCTAATTCATAATTTTGATCTATTTTATGGCTTTCTTTTAAAATTTCTAAATCAATGTTAAATCTAAATCCTTGGGGTTTGGTAGCATCTTTATTAGTTATTTAAATGATATTTTATAGAGAATTAATAAGGGCATTATAAAACCTTTTGAAGTTCAAGAGATGTTAGGTTAAAAAATGAAGTCCACTTTTGAATACTTAATAAAGCATGAAAATGATTGAAAACACCAATATCAAGGGCCTTTGAAACCATTCTCAAATTAACATATTCTACAAAGAAAAATGAGTTTGACAAATAACGTACATGGATAACATTTGATGAGTTGTCATTGGTTGGCTACATTGATGAGGCCTTGTTGACATAGTCACCCTCATCGACAAGGCCCCATCAACATAGTGTTTATCTGTCACCTATAAATACGTGCCTTTCAGCTGCATTTATGGTCATCTAGATTTCAGTAGCAATGAAGCTCTTGCATTTTTTTATTCAAAAGTTAGAACTTTTTTCCCTGAGTGCCTGCAATAGGAGTCATTGAGTGTATGGATCTTTATTTGAGCATTTTTGTACCTAAGCATGACCATGTGTGCAATAATAAAGACGAGCTTTTTGATAAACCTTACAACACTTTAGATAGATTAGCTATTTTATTTATGCATTCAATGTTTTCAATTATTTGTTAATTGTTCTTAATTATTTTGCAAATATTTTCCAAAGAGTTAATAAGGTTATTAAGCTAGATAAATTAAATACATAAGTACCACTGCTTTTAGTGTAACACATAGTTGCTTGGTAATCCCAACAACATTATTGCTTGGTACGCCCAGTAGTGTAGCGCTTGGTCATCTAGTAGCAAATTCATGGGTTCAAGATGTGTACAAAAAGTGGGAATGAATACTTATGTTAGGTGATGGGACGCGATATCACGTCCGTCGCGATATCACATACGCGATATCGTGTCTTCCCTGCGATATCGCGTACGCAATATTGCAGTCCACCACAATGTCTATAAATAAGAAGCAGCTCTCCCTTGTTTAGAATCCTAGAGTAGAAGTAGCGAAGCTCTAGCAATTTGATACTTCCAGAGATAGAATTATTTTCCAGTGTCTACCCGTAGTGTGGTGAATGTAATTGTATGACATCCTTTATTCGAGTGTGACGTACTTGGACATGCACATGACCAGCAATAAAGATCGAGATTACTTCATCATTGCAGCATTCACTTTGTTTATTCGTTTATTTAATTTTTATTTACTACTTTTTCCTCTCACCCTTATCTCCTAGTAATGTGGAATGAGTACGACTTGATTACGAGCATTTAAGTGTGACTACTTGGTATCCCAATGGCATACCTAGGATCTATGCTTGGTAATCCCAGTGGTAGTCATGCACGAGGTCCAAGATGTGTACGGATGATCAAGGAATCAGATGCTCATCGCACTTAGGCTAGATTAGACTTTCTTACACTTTCCCTCCTAGCTTAGCTTAGTTAATATTACTTTTCATTGCCTTCAGGAGTAGCGTTAGAATTGGGAACATATCATACACCTCACTCTGAACTAAACCATACGTGACAAATATAAAATACTAGTCCAGGTGGGAAGACAACAAACTGCGACCTAAGGTTAATGATCTAGGTGCCACAACTAGTCCATCTGCGAAGTTCAACCATATCGTGTGTGAAAATGCTCGTATTTGTATGGTTGAATGTAGGGGTACCTTGCCACTCATCATTGGCACCGTTGCCAAGGACCGTGCTAGTTATCTAGATTAGTTATATCATACAAGGTCGTTGTATAAGGACTTAACGATATATCTATTAGAAAGAAGTAATTATAAAAAGTCACATATAAATTCACACATAGCTTCATAACAATGCCTCTCCTACAAGATAATAATAATGCCACAATTAATGTGGAAGTTCATTAGAGAACCAATGAACTATATGACGATGAAGATTGGAGTATACAACCTGAAGTGGGAGTTTCTTATAAACATGAACAAAAACAACATCATTGCAACACACGAAAGCCTAACTTACCTGATGACAATGAACCCCCACTGGCCACTACAAGCTTAATGCAAATACAAGAGGCTATTTGAATCTCACGTAGGCATCATAAAGAGAGCCGACTACCCAGGCTCGATTTAAATAGCTTTCCTAAATTTTCAGGAGGCTATGACTTAGATCCACATCAACATTTACTAGCCTTCTACGATGCCTATACATGGAACAATATTGATAACGGGTGGCAAAAACTTAAGCTCTTTCCCATGACACTCGTTGACTAAGCAAAAGTATGGTATAGATCATTAAAACCAAATTCAGTATGATGCTGGTCAAAAATGGTAGAAGTATTTAACAAAAAATATCAAACCTACGCAAGAGTGTTAGCCTTGAGGAAACAAATCCAAGGATGGAAAAAAGCAAAACATGAACCCTTGGACATGGCCTTAGAAAGATATTATGCACTGTTAAACAATTGTCCAGGTCATGGGTTTTTCGAGGAAATGCTAATGTACCATTTCATTGATGGGCTACATAATGAAACAAGAGAGACCTTAGGAGTATATGCCCAAGGTCAACTATACGAACTACGAACCCATCAAATCCAAGAGCTTATTCAGTGGGTAGAAAAACAAGAAGGAGAAATAGCTCGATCGGAGAGTGTTGAAAAACATCAACGGGACCAAAATATTAACTTAACAAAGGTCCATGATCATAAAAAGGAGAAATCAAAAAATCTCAAGGTGGAAACATCATCTTTTCCAATACAACAATCGTTAGAAGAAGCTGAGGAAAAGATCAATAAGATGTTGGAATGGATGTATCAAAAGTGTGGAGAATGTGTCAACAACATTGGGGATAGAGTTTTGACAACCCAAGAAGCAGGACAAAATAGTAGACATTCAAAAAAAAAGAATGAAGGGAATAAGTGCTCAACTGTCAATCCTACGTATGAATGCAACCTATGCCTGTACGATCACCCCAAGGGTCAATTACATTTACATGAGAATTATGGAAACACATTACATCCAGAGTTTGTACAGAGGTACTGTGTTAAACCACAGTGGCAACCATCCCAGTCGTGGGGGAGACCACCCTTAGACTGGAGGCACCCTTCATATTTTTTGAACTCTAATGCTTATCACGTTCAACATCTTGTTTCTCCATTTGGGCCAACACACTTTATCTCACCACAGTATCATTCTCCATAATACTGTCAACCCATACCTCCAACACAACCACCACCTTATGCATCTTACATCCCTCCTAACTTTTAACATTCTCATCCTTTCCCTCCTTCCACAGTGCCACCAACTGTTCCTAAGGTGTTTGTGCCACTGCAACAGCCCATGAACAACACTTGTGCTAATACTACCAATAGTAGTGAGAAACCTCCTCAACATCCAAAGCACCCCTTCTTTAAACACAGCCGTAAGAAGGGACAACATAATTTAGAGGCCATTGCATCTTCCAACCCAGCACAAGTCCCACACTGTGGTGCACCCTTACCTTCAAATCCAACACCTCATGTAACTTTATCAAGGCCACCAACTAACACTCCAACAACCATACAGCCCAATGGACACAACCATGGGAGGCATCATCTTAATCCTTCCATACCATCTAACAGTCCCGAATATCATAGTGGGTCAACTCATTATCTAGGAACTACATAGTATAAAGTGCCCCACTATGCTTATTATAATCAAGTGTGTGAACCCCGAGGGGATAAGTATGGACCAGCCCCAATACTTGCAACATGCAAGGATCCTCAACCTTCATTTATTAATCCTTGCCATACTCAACTGATTAGTTATGGGGGATATCCCCCATTTTACTAATAAGCAGGATTAATAAATATTTTTCATTTTCTTTAATTTTACAACTTTTTGTTTTCCAGTTTTTCATTTTTCAACTTTTTGTTTTATCTTTTTATCTGTTTGTGTTTTTGTCTTTTCATGCTTTTGTAAGTAATCTCATCTACGAATAAAACACTCATGTGGATCGTTGGTTGAGGTGTGTTTTATGTAATTAAGTCATGAGTGGTCAATTATTTTGAACAGTGAGCCCATTACACCCACTCATCCACTCTATAAATAAGAGGTTTTGTCCAAGGGTACAGTGGTATTCTTGACATTTTTAAAACTTAAAAATTAATTTTATGTTCATTGTACCCAGAATGAAGAAGGATGGACCAAGAGGGAATGATTAGGGTGTGACATCAAGGGGACTTGTGGATTCTCTTTGGTGACATCTATGGGAGTTATCACGCAACGTGGTCGTACTAAGATCCTTGTAGATCTAATGAAAAATGGGAGTAAGAGTAATCAAAAGGGCACTCAAAAATCAAATGCTTTTCTAGGGGGTCCAACTAGAAAGACATGCACCCATGCCTAAAGGTCAACAGCTTCTCTAGATTTAGTAAAGTGAAAAAAAATTTAAAAAAAAAGAGAAGAAAGAAGAAAAGAAAAGAAAAACAAAGTTCCATAAAACAAAAATCACTCCTCCCTTGTACTAAATGCCAAGGATCGTACACCTTGTTGTTATGGTACTCTCATAGTTGTTCATCATGGGATCAAATAATGCAATGTCACTGATTAGAAGGATAGACTCGGTCTTGATCTTGGAACGATGGGTTAATGACATATTAATCATGCTTTACACGCAGGATTCATTGTGCCCTGGTCAGTTACCTCATGTCCCAATCTCTACGATCCCTTCTATAGTACATCTCATCTCACTGTTCATGTAATTGTAGCTCATGTCTTGTGTAGCATAGAATTTTCATCTCATTCCGATGATATTTACATGTGTGTGTTTTGTAGAGTTAGTGCGGATTACGTTTAACCCTTCTAGTACCCACGGACACTTTAAGTGTGGTTACACAAGGGCATTATAGGTTGAAACTTGCTTTGGGGAGGACCCACTTGTGTAATTTTTCATAATCTTCATTGATTCTCTAACTCCAACACACAATTTCTTACCCTCAGCTTAATTTCTCATAATTTTATTCCCCTATTATTATCCCTCTATCACTTTAATGTTCCAATGTACCATTATTCCCTTTTTTCGTAACTGGCAAATTGTTATTACTAAAGTTCACATCATTATCATTAAGAGTGCCTCTCGAATCAATGAAATTACCCTAGGACATCTTAATACTTGATAATGTCCTCAATTTCTAACATTAATTTCAAGAAAAATCATTAAAAATTTGGTATTTCCTTGGTGTCTCACATCACTAGGGACAAGATATCACGTACGCGATATCACATCCCATGTGATATCACATACGCAATGTATCGTACGTGATATCGCATCCTATTTTTCGATAAATAGGTACCTCCGCTGCAACACTTAGCATCATTTTTCCATTCATGCATGGGGGGTTGTTAAAATTTTTCTCTATGTCTTACGATTGTGTGACCCTTGATTTTTCACTCATATCTCGCTCACTGGTGCTCTAATTTTAATTCCGTTTGAACCTGTTTGAACTTGGAGTTTTCAGTTTAGTTGTGGAGGAGAGACACTTACTGAAAAGTGCCTAAATTTTTTGAAATTTATCATCACCCAAAGGACATAAATTAGGGTAATTAACACTAACACTTAGAATAATTGTGCCAAAAATCATATGACCTTAGGTACACCAGGAGATTAAAATGAAAACCACCTAAGTCACAAGACCCATTATTACAATTTTCGGGCACGATCACATGTTATAACATAAGATATTTAATTAAGGAAAGAAGTAAGGTATAACTTGACTTTAAAAACAACCTTACTAACGCTTGACTCGTATGATTGCAGATGGCCCTGAAATATGCACAACTGGAGGGTCCTATTCAAGGTGGAGCGAAAAAATCTCGGAGAGGTGGAAGACAAGGTCTTGAAAGATAACATATAGAATAGGAGGTGCAGTCATTTAGCATCCATCAAGAAGAACCTCCTACCATATGGTCCAGGTAGGTAGAAGGAGGAGCTGCTGCTGCACCTGAACAGGGACAACAACTCACATTGCCCTTGGAGTGTGTTCAGGCTATCCATGAGAAGTCCACATTCGTTGTGGTGATTATGGAGCTAAACTTCAAATCTTTTGTATATTTCACTCTTGACACTATTAGGGATCACCTCAAAGGGTATCCCTTATGGTCTATCCTCTCTGAAAGTGGTGCCTGGTACTTAGGTGAAACGTACCAATTCTGGAACAATAGGGAGCAAGGCACCATGGTTAACATTTGTGGTGTGACAGTTGATTTCTCTACACAGGCTATTTTAGAAGTGTTAAACCTTCTAAGCACAGGGCCTCATGTTGCTTGGTTATCCACCCGTTCAGACCCCGATGTGTGAAAGGATTGGTTAGAGAAGGCTTATGATAGAGACAAAGCATTTGGAGAATTGACGATGGAAGAGAGAGTTTATTTCAAAATTGGAACCTATCACCTCTTCCCCACAAAAGGCTTCAAAATAATATCCATGTATGTGGCCACAGGATGTGCAGTATTGATGGGAAAGATTAACGCTAACCTTCCCCATCTATATTTGACGGAGATCCTAAGTCGATTTGAAGAACGAAAGTCAGGGAAGATGGCGCTTCCCTTCCCCTGTCTCATCAGAAAACTATGCCGACAGGCTTGTATTCGGGGGTACACTAATGATGTCCTCCGCAAAGCCCAGAATGCTTCTTATGCTAAATTGTTAAAGGCACTAGCTCCAAGAAAGAGCACTGGGGAAGAGCTGAGACCAGATGAAGAAGAAGAACAGATGACTAGACCATCTACAACTCAACTTACAGGACCCAGTCAACCTCCAGCCATGGGTCCCAGCCAATAACAAGAAGTAGGGCCTGGCATAGGTTAGGATCAGCTGCCACCGCCACAAGACTATAGACCATCGATGAGCCATCTGAGGGCCATCGTTGAGATGGTCAATTGGGGAAGTCATGATGACACAAACCTCTTTTGCATCATCGATGATGTCGATTAGCCTACAATTTCAATGGATCGCACAAGGGGAAAATTATCAATTCAAACAAGAGGAGGGAAAAGTAGATGGAAACATGGCATCTTTTCAAGTGTAGTTAGAGACTGGTGAAGGAGCCACTGTGGTGGTCATGTAACACCAGAATGCCACGAGAGCTACTAAAGTGGTCGCTGACCACATCAAGGAATCTTTCAATGTACCTATTGTGCCACCGACAGATCTTTTAGGAGCACAAGATACTCAAACTCTTGCTGGGACCTCAATGACTCCTACGGAACATGGGGATGTACTTGATAGATTGCTTCAAACAAGGCAAGTAATGACATCCTTGTTTGACATCCCCCAGGATGTAACAGTAATTCAATCAGACCTCATTTTTATAAAGGGAAAGCTTGTCATATTCGAAGTGAGGGTAGAGCATGCTGAAGCCAAAGTGTAGAGATTACAAGAGCAGCTCATAGTCTTACAAGCATCACAATGGACCCTCTGCAATTTGTTCCTATAGACTAGCTCGAAAATTTCAAAACCAAGCAAATAGCAAAGTTGATCACAGAGAATAAAAAGACAGTAGGAGAAACGAAGATGGCTGTTTGGGATGCCTCCGCATCACAGGTGCAAACCCATGCACATGTTAAGGCACTCAAGGCCGTAGAAGAAGAAAATAAGCAGTTGGTTGCAGATAATCTTTGGTTGATTGTTGTAGAGAAACAAAAGAACATTCTTGATAAACATTTTCATTAGCTATGAGAACAATTCATTCGGGTCGACCAAGATGTAAGCCATTTAGCCAGAGAGAATCGAACCCTCTCAATGGCGGAGGTATGCACTATTCGACAAAAATTAGCAATAGAGATAAGCACATGGCAGAATGAGACTAAACGACATGAGAAGCTAAAGGAGCACTTCTGTGATCAGGTGGGGATGTACAAACAAATCCTGGAGAAGGAGACCCATATGGCCAAGGCTCAAATTAACACTATCAGTGCTCAACACACTAATTGGAGGACCATATTGGACACTTATGCCTTCGCCCACCAAGAAGAAGTTAAAAACTAGGACTTACAGATCTAGGACTTGACAGAATACATGGAGTTGGCAAACCTTAGATATGCCAACCTTGCCATGTTAATAGCAGGATGCCCGAGATCAGAGTTCGAGCAGCAAGTAGCTTCCAAGGATAGAAAGACGTTGCAACCGACTTGGCTCGACGGCCAATATATCTTCATGAATATAAGGATAAAGCTAGAGCCTATGAAGAGGAATGAAGGGTGTTCACGGCGTGGTATGTCAAAGCCAACCAGATGTTCCCACAACTATCCTATCCGTGGGAAGTGTTGACTCCATCAAACATTGGAACACTTGCATGGACGGCACAAGATCCTCAGACCGAGGAGGAGAAGCTCCAGGCCATACTTCAACATCATCAAGTTTCCAAGCCTAGAGCACATGACAAAGGGAAAGCAAGCATGGAGGAGTCACCCCCACCAGGAACTAGATGAGTTCCATTTTTTTTTGTGGTTGTAGTATTTTTCTATGTTGTGTCTTCCCACACTACGGCATTATTCCATTTCTTTTTCCATTTAATAATCTCATACCTATCCTCTGTGTAATCAATGGAGCTTGTTCTCTTTGTAACTTGAGGATGAGTTTTTATTCAGTCGTGGGGGTATGATGGGACGCGATGTCGCATCAGCCGCAATATCGCATATGCAATATTGCATCTGTCACAATATCAATCCCACGCGATATCACGTACGCGATATCGCAGTCCACTGCAATGTCTATAAATAAGAAGTGGCTCTCCCTTGTTCATAATCCTAGAGTAGAAGTAGTGAAGCTCTGGTAGTTTGATACTTCCAGACACAAAATTATTTTCCAGTGTCTACCCGCAGTGTGGTGAATGTAATTGTNCCCACGCGATATCACGTACGCGATATCGCAGTCCACTGCAATGTCTATAAATAAGAAGTGGCTCTCCCTTGTTCATAATCCTAGAGTAGAAGTAGTGAAGCTCTGGTAGTTTGATACTTCCAGACACAAAATTATTTTCCAGTGTCTACCCGCAGTGTGGTGAATGTAATTGTACGACATCCTTTATTCGAGTGTGACGTACTTGGACATGCACATGACCAGCAATAAAGATTGAGATTACTTCATCATTGCAGCATTCACTTTGTTTATTTGTTTATTTAATTTTTATTTACTACTTTTTCCTCTCACCCTTATCTCCTAGTAACGTAGAATGAGTACGACTTAATTACGAGCATTTAAGTGTGACTACTTGGTATCCCAGTGGCGTACCTAGGATCTGTGCTTGATAATCCCAGTGGTAGTCATGCACAAGGTCCAAGATGTGAATGGATGATTAAGGAATTGGATTCTCATAACACTTAGGCTAGATTAGACTTTCTTACCCTTTCCCTCCTAGCTTAGCTTAGTTAATATTACTTTTCATTGCCTTTAGGAGTAGTGTTAGAATTAGGAATACATCATACACCTCACTCTGGACTAAACTATACGTGACAAATATAAAATACTAGTCTAGGTGGGAAGATAGTGAACTGTGACCTAAGGTTAACAATCTAGGTGCCATAACTAGTCCTTCTACGAAGTTCGATTAGATCACGCGTGAAAACGCTCATATTCGTATGGTTGAGTGTAGGGGTACCTTGCCACTCATCATGAAGTTGGACATAGTAGATCTTCAAGAAGAGTATGTTGTGGATGGATATGATGCTTGAAACTACTATCCCACTAAAACACAATGTACACGAGATAAATGTCAAGAGAAACTCCATGAAGCTACAAAGGGAAAACATTACAATAACCCCTTATTCCTACTGGATCAAGAGGACAATGAGGATCCTCCCTTGAAAGGTTCTTAACATGAAGATTTTCCACCCCCTGCTACTAATGGTGATGGTGTGAACCTGACCTTGTGATCAACTATTCATAAACTAGGATCAAGAAAGAGTGATAGCTAAGGCAGGGACTCAGGTAAACATCGCAACAATAAGGGATCTAAGGATGGTGATCATAATAAGCGTAAGAGTGATGGTAGATACCATGGTGGCAATGGTAGTCTACCTTCCTCTTCATCCTCTTCATTCCATTTTGAACATTCCTCTTTGATGAATGACGAGGTACCCCTACACCCAACCATATGAATACAAGCATTTCATGCACAATCTAGTCGAATTCCAAGGACTAAGTGCTTATGTTTCCTTGTGGAACAAGGATGGGTTGATTAATCATTATCTTCCTTAGCTTACTTGTATGTCACGATTGTATGGTTAAGTAAGCTTAAGACATATGATTTTTATAGCTTTTATGTTTTTATGTCCTGTGCTAGTAGGGAAGAAGAGAGGTAACTAAGTGACTAATTTAACTTAACTACTTATTAACTAATTTCTAACTAATCCTAACACTAGAATTCGTTCCCACTTGTTGTACACATCCTGAACCATTGCAACACTGCTAGGATTACCAAATGCTAATCGTTACTGGGTTACCAAGCATTACACGCATGCTCGAAGTGGTCGTGCTTGTGTAATTTAACAATTTGCTTAATTGATCAAAATGAATTGTTATGCTAATAATATAAATGTAAAGTGCATAAAATAAAATAAATGCATAAGAAAATAAAATAAAATAAATCCATAAAAAAACAAATCTCAAGTGCTGCAAGGATGAATCGAAGAGCTCATCTTTATTGTCGTACACAAGGTGTGCTTAGGGACACAATGCTCGAATAAAGATCCATCCACACTTAGACCTCCTATTGTAGGCACTTGAAAAATACTCTAACTTTCAAACAGACTACAAGAGTTTCGCTACTTAACTACTAAAATACTTCTTCCCAATTGTGCGCCTAGGCACTGTATTTATAAGTTTGGGAGCTACTACTCTAATAATTAAAGTAACTACTCTAATAATTAGAATAACTGCTAAAGTACCCACTAGAGTAACCACTCTAATAATTAGAATAACTATTAAAGTAACCACTAGAGTAACCACTCTAATAATTAGAATAACTACTAAAGTAACCACTAGAGTAACCACTCTAATAATTAGAGTAACTACTAGAGTAACAACTAGAGTAACTACTTTAATAATTAGAATAACTACTAGAGTAACTGCTCGCATCATACCCCCATGACTAAATGAAAACTCATCCTTGAGTTCCTTACAAAATATTGAGACAGTATGGGATTATTGACTAATTGACAACTGACAATGAAATGGGATGACAGACTCAACGTGCCTAATGAACAAATCAATAAGCATATTACAACATTAGTGTTCATGACCATTGTGATGAAAACTCATACATAAATGACATATAAGCCTTTATTAGCTTGAAGAGAAAAAGAGAGAGAGACAGAAGATGGAGCTTGTTGTCACCAATGCTGAGATTGTGCCTTCCATTGTTTATCCATAGCCATGCCACCAAACTTGCTCCTCTCATAAATGCTCCAGTTCCAGTCCATCCTAAGTGCTTTCTCCAAGCCCAGTCCATTGTTTGTATGATCACCATCTGCACATATAACACAGTAAAAAATGAGCAAGGATAGATAATCCACATACAGTTGATACCTTGCCTCGATATGAAGCACATTGGCTGAGTTGTGGTTACGGCAAAAACTGGTTTGGAGATTTATCACTGGCAACTACCCAAGATGTGGGGGTTAGGGAATTAGCAAAATGGAAAAAATTAAAAAAAAATTTGCTAGGGGCCCCACAACTAAGAGTGAACCTCCAATAGCTATAAGATGGAAAAGCATGAGGAACATGAAAGATGAAAAATATCAACGACAACGCTAATATAATGGATATCATGGATGGGGATGAAACAAGAAATGATTGATTGTAGGAAATGTTTAAGGAAAAGAAGATAACAATTGCACCAAAAATAAATGCCAGTGGGTCCTCCCCAAAGTAGGCTCATGCCCTTTATGCCCTGACAAACCCACAAACCAAAGAGTCCATAGGCTCTAGGAATGTCATTTGAAAGTAAGAGTTAAAAACTTATTCACAAGAATTCACCAAAGAAAAATAATGCATCAACCCAGAATGGACTAATGATAAAATCAAAAATGAGGTGGAAAATGGGAAGAAATATGGAGAGGAGAGAATGGAATGGAGTCCCAAGAACAAGGTTGTGTAAAGCCCCTTGTGTATTTCATGGTTAAGATAACTGAGTAGAACTCATCCCAAATCTAGACTCAAACCAACCACATTCAGTGACCTTGCATCAATACACTTGGACAATCCATCCTTTTGAGGCAATAAGAATGCTTTCACAAAGAGTGACCACCATCCCAAGGAAAGTGAGATGGAGAAGTAGGAAGTGAGAAAGGGCCTTAGCTAAAGGGAACCTTTAAGCATGGGTAACATGTCTTTCCAATGCCATAACTAGTGCTTGTAGCCCATATTTCTTTATTATGTCTAAGGGGTGTGCTTTGAATTCTCACATTTTTCTCTTTTTTCTCTTTTTTTTATGTTTATGCATGAGAACCACACCATGCAAAGACTTATTTTTATTCACTTAGCTTCCTAATATTTGAACAATGTCAGTATAGCAGAAAACCCAAGAAAAAGCATCCAAGCACCCAAGAGAATGGCCAGCACCAATGCATCGAATCCCCTTGAAGTCATACCCTTTTCAACCTTTGAGTCTTTCCTTGGTTTGAAAATACTCAACCGCCAATTCATTAAGAAGTTTACTTAAAAAAAGAGGACTATACAGTTCCAAGCCAAAGAAGACCATAGAGTTGTATGGATGAGTGGATGACGTGGACTCATTTCCTGTTTTACCAAAAGAACCATACCTTAATATCAGCATCATAATTCAAAGGTAAATACCAAACATTAGCAATCAATATGATATAATTCAATCCACCATCATAAGCACTTATTAGATGATGAATAAAAGTAAATCAAGCAAACAAAGGAACAGCAAAAACATGAACAATGGTATAAAAAAATAAGAAAAGTTGAAAGAATGTGTAAAACAAAAATGCAAAAAGAACTGAGGGCCTAGAACAGTTAGCGTAGGTGGCCATGTCCCCCATGACTAAGTTGGAAGCAGGAGATCCAAAATAGTAAGCAGGGTTGTCCATCAAGAGAGGTAGCATGTGTACTAGCTATCCTAAGCTCCTAGAAAGGTTTGGTTTGTTGCACATTGATCAAAAGTTTCTTATCCGGGCTCTTAGGTTTGTATATTTTCATGGCCCCTGAAGAAAAATTTTCATAAATAATATAAGGTCCTTCCCATAGTGTTTGAAATTTAGTACGTTGTGGCACATGTGTGGGATTCCAGTAGAGAACCTTATCTCCTAGTTGATATTTAACTTTCCTAATTCTTAGGTCATGATGTTGTTTATTGAAGGCCTTATGCAATTCATTAGATGATAGGGTAGCTAATCGGTTTTCATTTAGCAAGTTAAGGGTTACTAACCATTGTTTCTATGCTAGATCAAGGTCAAGGTTGAGGTCACATG
>MNCI01026977.1:529118-590001 GCA_015680685.1 Gnetum montanum
TGTCTAAACTTTTTTAGTGCAAACACTACAATCATTAATTCTTTCTCTGTGGTAGTGTAGTTAAGTTGTGCACTAGTGATACTTTTACTTGCATAATGGATGTAATAAGGATGCTTCTGGTCATCTAACTGTGTAAGTATGACTTCTAAAGCATAGTTGGATGCATCAATCATGATATGGAATGGTTTGGACCAGTTAGGAGCTTGTACAATGGTTGTTTCTACTAGCTTCTACTTTAATGTTTGGAAAGCTAGTTTGCATTCCCTAGTCCATTAGAAAGGTACGTCCTTTCTTGTTAATTCTACCAATGATTTGGCAAACTTAGAAAAGTTCTCAATAAATCTCCTATAGTAGCTAGTATGTCCAAGGAATGACTGAATATCTTTGATAATTTTTGGTTGATGAGTAATTCCTTAGATAATTTTGATTTTCTCAGGGTCTACCTCTATCCCTGTGTGTGAGATTTTGTGCCCTAGTACTATGCCTTCTTGGACCATCAAATGGATTTTCTACCAGTTGAGCCTCAAATTGGTTTCTACACATCTTTTCAACACTTGCTCCAACCAGTCCAAGGATTGATCAAAGTTTTATCCATAAGTGGAGACGTTGTCCATAAAGACCTCCACACCATTCCCTATCTGCTATTGGAATATGCTTAGAACTAGTCGTTAAAGTGTTGAAAGGGCATTGCGCAAGCTAAAAGACATCTGTTTGTATGAAAATGTTCCCCAAGGACTAGTGAATGTAGTCTTGGCTTGGTCTTCTAGGGCTATTCACATTTGGTTATATCCACTATATCCATCTAGAAAACTATGATAGCAATGCCTTGCGATGGTATCTAAGACTTGGTCAACAAATGGAAATAGAAAGATCTTTGAATGTTTCCATATTTAGTAGCCTAAAATCTATGCATACCCTCCATTTGCCTCCCTTTTTAGGCACAATAACTAAGGGGTGAACCCATTTGCTATTAGCAATAGGGTATATGAACCCAACCTTGAGAAGCTATTCGATTTCTTCCTTGACTACTTGCTTCAGCTTTGGGTTCAAATGCCTCTACAGTTGTCTTGGAGGCTTCATGGAGGGGTCAATGTAAATTCTATGTTGGCATATCCTAGGATCTATTCCAGTTAATTCAGGATTTGACCAAGCAAAGGCTTCTGACCATTTATTTATTACCTTCAATAGTTCTTCTTTTTGTTGAGGAGCAAGCTTAGTATTGATAATTACTGGTTTTCCATTTTTAAGGAACATGTATTCCATACTGGTGGGCAATGGTTTTAGCTCAAGGGGCACCTACTTAAATTTCTTAGGGATTTCCAACTTCCCCCAATTGATATTTTCAAGGTTAAGACTTAGAAGTTGGTGGTGGACTTGCTCTAATGCATCTATGCTATCAATGTAAGCATAAGTCAAACCCTTAGTTGGTTCCATGCATATGAGTGAACTACTTTCTTGATCAGCTATTAGCCATTGGGTGTCTTCCTGTCGCGTGGCTACTACATACAGACATCTTTGTATGTTAATCACATATGCACACTGATTGCATGTAGGCAATGCTAAACTTTGCACAAACCATGAACTCTACACGTAATTACACCCTATGTCACTATATGCGATGCATGAAACTTTTTTCTTATTGATCTTTTTGAATGTATTTTCCTTTGATATTTCTAGGGAAAGATCATGAATTCCTAGGTGTGCGTCGATGGTGCTTACCATGCTCTTCCCATTATGATTGGGAAGTCCCCCTTACCATTGTTTACNCACCATGCTCTTCCCATTATGATTGGGAAGTCCCCCTTACCATTGTTTACCTTAATCACTAGGAAGTTAGCTAGGTACAACCACCCACAAACAGTGGTAATAATGTCTTTCACTAGTCCCAATGGGATAGTGATGGACTGGTTAGCCAACTCTAGACGAATGTTGCTCTTTATTAATGGAGGCAGGTTCCAGGCCTTGTACATTTTTTGAGAAATCAAGTTGACACTGGAACCTAAATCCAAAAGATCCTTACACAGCACATTTCCAATGATTTTTAAGTATATCAGAGGACTTCTAGGATTAGATAATTTCATGGGAAGGTGGCCAGCTTTGATCCAATCGATGATAACATGTGTTAGCATGACCGTATGTGTTGAGTGCGGTGATTAGGTTGAAGTGGGCTTCAAAGTTTTGATTAATACTAAGGCATCTAAGGAATTAGCCACTTGTGATTGCAAGGGCTTGGTTGGATTTTTGCTTCTAAAAAAAGGTCTTTTCTTCATGTGGTTGTTGGAACCAATAGTAGGTTGAGAGTTAACAGCCCTCATGACGCTACATTACTACAACTGGGTAGGGATTTCACCTTGTATCGCAGGAGCAGGTGGTAGTGGAGATATTGGTGGAAGAGATGTAGTTGGATGAGAAGGATGATATGCTTTCAGAATATCACCTCTAGAAGAGGGATTCCCATAATACTCGTGGGCTTGGTAGTGAGGTTGAGGAGTGATTTGACTAGTAGAGTCACATGGGGAGATTAGCTGCTGCACGTAATATCCATACATGTCAAGTTACCGATAAGGATAATGTTGCCTTGGTGGTGGCATTTCCCATGATTGTGGGTATTTCCACTATTGATATTTCTCAATCGGTTGTGGTGGAGTTCCATTGGGATAATATGTTAAGTGTTGCTGGAACTACCTTGGGTTACCTTGAGGATAAGGTGACCTTTGGGGTTCTTGCCTTTTGTTTAATTGTGGGTTGAGCGCATACACCTTAGACTACTATAGATGTGAGAGTATAGGGAAACATCCCTTAGGATGGTCATATTGACATATCTCACATCCACTATCATTGTTTTCTTCTAAATCCACAACCTCTTCAATGATGGCAATTTTTCCTTTACCCTTGCTACATGCATGTTCAGCCTCTTTCTTTTTTCTTTTCTCACTACCTTGCTCTCTAGACTCCTCTACTATTTTAAGAATAGTTTGAAATCTATTATTTAGGGAATCCCACATTTGGTCTACCTTTGCTAAAACTTTTGATGTCATCTTTTGAATAGGAAAAGTTTTCCTATTCACCATCTCTTTGAGTGATGAATCTTCTTCAACCTTACAAAATCTTACTCCCCTCTTCCAAAGGGAAGGATGTTGGTTATACTCTTTTGCACTTTCTCTCTTCCGTAGCTCACCTTCATCCTTAGCAACTTGCTCCAATAGTCTTTGAATTTGATGGGACCTAAGCTCAAATAGTCTCCCTTGGGCATAAGTCCCAAGGGTTCTTCTAATTGCATGCCTAAGCCCATCCACAAGATGGTGCAGTTGATCCCATTTTGAATAACCATGGCTAGGGCAATGATGTAACAATGCATAGTATCAGCCCATGGTAGCATCCAAGGGTTCATGTCCTCCTTGTTTCTAGCCTTGGATTTGCTTTCTCAAGTTAGAAACTTAGGAGTACGTTTGGTACTTGTCATTAAATAGTTCTAACATAATACTCCACCTACGAATGGATTCTGATTTTAAAGACTGGTACTAGCTTTCTACTTTGTTAACTAGTATCCATGAGAATAACTTAAGTTTTTGCCATTTTTCTCTATATTTTGTAAGGCACACACATCATGGAATGCTTGTAAATGGTTCTGAGGATCAACGTTGTATCCCCCTTCAAATCGTGGGATATTGGTCACATTTAATCTCTTGATCCTACTATCTTTCTAGTGCCTTATTGGAATTCTAATAGCCTTAGTTATGCCTAACATACTTTGAGTAGTGAGTAGGGATTCATCGTGATCATCTTGTCCATGGCATCTATGATGCCTACGTTGTTCCCTACTCTCCCTTCTTCTATGTTGTGACTCTTTAGAGTGCCCTCGTCCCCTTTCCTAACTAGTTCATCTATGACTTTCACTTTACCTACCTTTATCCTCATGGTATTTTTCTTTATGAATGCATCTAGATATTGAAGGAGAGGGTGAAGGAGATGGTAAAGAAGAAGGAGAACCATCATCATGACAGTGTCCACTACCTTCTCTTCAGTGGTCATGACCTCGATCGTGATTGCAATCAGAATGTCCACCTTTATCAAGTTTTCATGTCCCTTTTTTGGACCCTTTGTGCCCATGGGTATCAGAACCTAGGTTATGAATAGTGGAATGAAGGTTCTAGTACACAACCCCTTGGCCAAAGTCAAGGGGAGGAACATCATTGTGTGGGCGACTACTTGAGGTAGTTTCACCACCCTCACTTTCACTTAAGACATGTGGGGCATCCTGGGACCACTTACCCTTCAATGACTTATGATGTCTCTCCTATTGCAAGTCCCTTTGACATTGTGCCTTTGTGGGACAGTATTCTCTCAAGTCATGGCCTCGTACAATGTATTCTGCATGTAAGTGTAGCATGCTAATTCATGTGAGAGCATGAAGAAGCATACTCAAGACTGAACAATCAAGAGGTAACACTATGTTACCTTCTAAGTCTCGCCAATGTAGTTATTTATCTTAATGGAGGATAAAGGTGAAGTTTGGTATATACTCATTGGGATGAATATATACCACTCAAACTTGTTAAAAAACTAGTGAATCAACATCATGTGTATTACACCACTAACTGTTTCCTGTTTCAAACCTAAGTAGTGAGGCACTTTCATACGAAGAAGGAGACATACTTGTCTATTTAGTGTGCAATGTATTCTTGTTTATTATTTTCTCAACCAATCCTAAGGGTTCATTCCAATGATGTGAATGATTTCCTATGTTCTAGTTAGTGCACAAACAACTAAGCCCCCAATGATGGCACCAATGATGAGTGGCAAGGTACCCCCTATGCCCAACCATACGAATACAAGCATTTTACGCATGATCCGGTCAAATTCCAAGGTCTAAGTGCTTATGCATCCTTGTGGAACAAGGATGGGTTGGTTAATCATTGTCTTCCCAAGCTTATCTGTATGTCATGATTGTATGGTTAAGTAAGCTTGAGGCATATGATTTTTATAGCTTTTATGTTTTTATGTCCTGCGCTAGTAGGGAAGGAGAGAGGTAACTAAGTGACTAATTTAACTTAACTACTCATTAACTAAGTTCTAACTAATCCTAACACTAGCATCCATTCCTACTTGCTGTACACATCTTGAACTAGTGTTACACTGCTGGGATTACCAAATGCTAATTATTACTAGGTTACCAAGCATTACATGCATGCTCGTAGTGGTCATGCTTGTGTAATTCAACGATTTGCTTAATTGATCAAAATGAATTTCTGTGCTAATAGCAGAAATGTAAAGTACATAAAATAAAATAAATACATAAGAAAATAAAATAAAATAAATGCATAAGAAAAAAATCTCAAGTGCTGCAAGGATGAATCGAATAGCTCGTCTTTATTACCGTACACAAGGTGTGCTCAGGTACACAATGCTCGAATAAAGATCTGTCCATACGTAGACCTCCTACTACAGGCATTTGGAAAATACTCTAACTTTCAAACAGACTACAAAATTTTTGCTACTTGACTACTAAAAGACTTCTTCCTAATTGTGCACTTGGGCACTGTATTTATAGGCTTGGGAGCAACTACTCTAATAATTAAAGTAACCGCTCTAATAATTAGAATAACTACTAAAGTACCCACTAGAGTAACCACTCTAATAATTAGAATAACTACTAAAGTAACCACTCTAATAATTATAATAACTCCTAGAGTAACCACTAGAGTAACCACTCTAATAATTATAGTAATTACTAGAGCAACCACTAGAGTAACTGCTCTAATAATTATAATAACTGCTAGAGTAACTGCTCTCATCACTCTTCATTTGATGGTTCTCATGAAAGTCACCATCAAAATAACCATGATGAAGATGATTGATGAAATAACAATGATCATGAAGGCCATCAAAATCAAAGGGGTGGCCAAAACCATCATCAGCATCATCAATGTGGTGATGATGATGAACCTTTATTGGTGACTCAAAGTACACTTAACATTGTGAAGGTAGTGAAAATCCCAACTAGACATATGAAGGATAGTCAGATTAAGTGCCTAGATATGCACAATATTCCAAGATTTGAGGGGGATACAATTTTGATACGTAGACACACCTACAAGCTTTTTAAGATGCTTGTGTTTTATAGAACATAGAGAACAAGTGGTAGAAAAATGGATTCAAATCGTCGTTGATGAAGTAAATTTCTTAGGTAGCGTAATTAAAAATGGGCAAATTAGTCTGCAAGAACATATCTTAATGGATATTAAGAAATTTCTAGATATTATCACGGACAAAACCCAATTACAACGATTTCTAGGTTGTCTGAATTACCTATCGAGATTTTATAAAGATCTTGCTAAAGATCGAAAGCTTTTAAATCAACAGTTTACCAAAAATCCACAACCATGGAAAGAACAACATACAGATGTAGTAAGAAGATTAAAAGAACAATGTACAAAGTTACCATATCTACGTCTACCTATGAATGGAACACTAATCCTTGAGACTGATGCATCTGAAGAATTTTGGGGAGTAGTGCTGAAAGAAGATTTACATGGAGTGACTTATTTCTGCAGATACGCAAGTGGGAAATTTAATCCTATAGAAATCAACTATCATTCCACACACAAAGAACTTTTAGCCATTATCCGTGGGATTGAAAAATTTTGATTATTTCTTCAGGAACGAGAATTTATTATCCGTTCATATCTAAAATATTTTGATAAATACCTCCAAACAAAACATCTGAACAAGGTTGCCCATATGTGACTAATACGATAATCTTTATTTTTATCTAATTTTAATTATAAAACGCAATACCTTAGTGGTAAAGAAAATAATTTATTTGATTATTTAACTCTCACGACTATATCTTTCTCATAACCAAATAACCGGGATCCACTCTAATTATATGAATGATTGGTATTATTATTCATATAATTCCTACCAGAATTTTGTGCATCCCCACATTGCTTATACTTATTTTGGTCATCCTAATGCTGTACTCAATGATCTATATCCACCTATTCATATTAAAACCAGTATCCACACTAATCAGTTTGTTAATGAGTGTATGCACGAAGATACTGACCCTAGTCAAGAACCTCCACTTGTTCATTGGCCTAGGTATAAACCATCTGACTGTCATTATTATCATTTGGATTTTAATATTCCTGTTGATATCCCTCCTAAAGGTCATCCATTTTGGGAATGGTGGGTACTTTACGGGCACCAAGTATCTTATTATCCTAACAATTATGATCCTGCTTGGATCCGATGTTTCAGAGCCATGCCTCATGGAGATTTTGCATATTTCACTTGTTTGCAAACCTTGGCTCATTTTTCCTTTTTAGACTATAACCCGTCCTACTTCATTACTTCTAGTCTTAGTAGGCGTACAGATTGGCAAAATCCATGGAGTCTAGCTTGGTACCAAGATATCCTGATAGCCATAGCAACCAATATTATTTTTCACTGTGAAAGAAATAATATCATCCCCTCGACTCTTGAGCCCTATAATTACGATCCAGCTTTCCAAATCTTGCACAAGGAAGATGGCACATGGCGTGTTCGTTGGTATAATGCCAGTGAGAATCTTCTAGTCTAGCAGGCCCATTCATCTGATGAAGACCCAAAGGAATCTGAAGCACCCACGACGCCAAGAGATAATGATGATTCTGACACCGATGATAGTGAACAGTAAAAGTAGTCATGAATAGTAAAAGTAAATTTGTAATAGTAAGATTTGTAATGAAAGCATATCCAATAGTGCGATGTGCTGAGTCATTAGGGTTCTTCTCTCTCCTCCTCAACTATCTATAAAAAGAAACCTCCTCTCCTCTTGTAGAGGGAGGCAAGAAAAGAGATAGAGGCAAGAGCAAGTAGTAGTAGAGTCTAGTCTTCCCTTTCTGCAAGTTCCTTTCCTTGAGTTTGTATGCAAGAGTCCCATATCAGAGATATCTAAGAGTGATGCGTTGTGCTCCTCTTAAAGCATTCCTGGTATGCTGTAAGTGTCAAAGTAGAGATATCGTAAAGTGCTGCGCTGTGCGCCTTTACAAGCATTCCTGCTTATATGTGTGTAACAGAGAAATCTCAGATTGTTATATCTAAAAGAATTCCTGTTAAAGAGTGTGTGTAATATGTTTGGGCCATATGCCATAATATAAAGAATGTTTTTTGCATGTTTCCCCGCTTCCGATGAGCGACTTTTGAGAGTGGTATCGGAGTCTACGTTCCAATCTATTTCGATCTGTTTTGCTCATCCGTGTCTCCCACGCACATCGCTTTTTCTCCCGGCTGGGGGGGGGGAAGTGTCACTAGTTTATTTGGTGTTGTATTTGCAAGGATATTGGTGTTACTAGCTTTTTTCAAGGACACTCATTAAGGAAGCTAAAAGTTGGTACCAATCCTTAGAACCAGAATATATCCAAAGATGGAGTACCATGTTAGAATTGTTTAATGAAAAATATCAAATGTACTCTAGAGTGTCTAGCTTGGCAAATCCAAGCTAGAAACAAGGAGCACATGAACCCTTGGATGTCATCATGGGCTGATACTATTCACTCCTACATTGATGCTTGGGCCATGGTTACTCTCAAAAGGAATGACTTCACAACATCATAGATGGGCTCAAGGAAAAAATAAGAAGAATAGGTGGGGTGTATGCCCAAGGAAGATTGTCTAAAATGAGAGATTATCAAATCCAAAGGTTAATTGAGCAAGTAGAGAAAGAAGAAGGTGAGCTATGAAAGAGGGAAAGTGCTAAAGAATATAATAGGGATCCTTCCATTAGAAAATAAGAGGTTTAACTTTGTGACAAGGAGGATTCACCACTTGATGAAGTGGTGAATAGAAAGACATTGCCCATCCAAAAATCTATTTTTGATATTTCCACCAAGGTTAACAAGTTATGGGAATCTTTGGATGGAAAGTTTTAAAATATTTTAAAGATTGTTAAAGAATCCAAATTGCAAAATAGTGATCATAATTATATGAGGCAAAAAGACATTGAACATGACTACCAAAGAGGTAAGGGCAAAGCTACTATAGTAGAGGAAATTTTGGAGTTTGACTCTGATGATGAAATTGAATGTAACATCTGTCAATATCAACATCTAAAGGGATTTTTCCTTATGATTTCACACTTACAAGAGTCTAGAGTGTATGCATTGAATCCTTTCGTAGCACATAGGCAAGCTCCAAGACAACTGCCTTATCCTCAAGGCAGTCTAAGACAGTTCCACCAGCAACAACAAGCTTACTACCCAAGTGGAGCTTCTTCACAACTGTATGAATAATAGCAATAGTGGTATCAACCACAATCATGGTGAATGCCACAACCAAGGTAGCAATACCCTTATAGGCAACTAGATCCATATGGGTACTATGTTTACTAGCCCATCTTCCCTAGAAGTTCTACGAGTCATACATCATTCTAGCATCACTATTACCCTCTAGAGCTAAAACCAGTTACCATCTACTCAAGGGAAAGATCCATATCCATATCCTTATCATCCCCCACATCCCTCTGCACCTACACCTCCACCTTTAACTCAATTACCTCTTACTCCATCCATGAAGGGTGAAATTCTTCCACAACCACAACAATGAAATGTTACAAGGGCTATACACTCACAACTAGTTTTTCAACTAAGTGGTTCAAATAATTGATCAACAAAAAAACATTTCTTCCAGCTAAGAAGTCCTCTCTAAGCCTCACAACCTACTCAAGTTGATCTCCTTGCATCTCCAGGATCCTTTTCCTTTTCATCAAATATCTTCAAGTGCCCGTCAAACCAAGTGCCACCTAGGATCTGCACTGTAATGCTAACTCATGTTGTTTCTAACTAGATTAAGGCTTGCAATCTTTCTACAAAAACATTTGATCTAAGAAGTCCACTCATCTATATACAGTTTTCTAGACAAGAGCCATGCAAAGCTCTTCTTGACTCTGGTTTTGTATTTAACCTCATCTCCCATGATATGTACAAGGCCTAGTACCTACCACCTCTTAAGAAGAGCAACATCTATTAGTCAATTACTGTCCCTTTGAGATTAGTAGAGGACATTGTGACCACAGTCTACGGGTGGTCTTATCCTACTGATTTTCTAGTAATCAAGGTGGATAATTGCAAAAGTAACTTCCCCATCATTATGGGAAGGGCTTGATTAAGCATGATCAATGTGCGAATGCGAATAAGGGACCTATTCTTAGAAATATCCAAGGAAAATGAGCTAGGAAAAATAGAGAAGAAGTGTATTCCATGCATCATGTGCAAAAATAATGGGTGCAATTATGTGCAAAATATTTTATCAATCAAAAGCACATACATTAAGGCATGTAATCAGTGTGCACAAGAAATTAATATTCAATGGAGTTTGTATGTAGTAGCCACAAAGTAGGAAGGCATCTAGTGGCTAATAGCTCATTTAGATAACAACACAATATGCATAGAGCCAATTGAGAATCTAACATATGCATATGTTGAAGGCGTGGACAAAATTAAACAAGTTCATTCTCAATTCTCTAATGAAGTTGATGATACATATTGGGGAGAGTTGAAGATCCTTGATCACTTCAAGCAAGAGCCCTTAGAACGACAAAATTTACCAGCTGGTAGGGAGTATGTCTTTTTTAAGAATGATAAACCAGTCATCATTAATGCCAAACTTACTCCTGAACAAAAAGAAAAGTTTTTGAAAGTGGTAAATAAATGGTCAATAGCCTTTGCTTGGTCACATCCAGAGCTAATAGGAATTGATCTAATGATATGCTAGCATCACATCTACATTAACCCAGCCATGAAGCCTAGAAGGTAGCTGTAGAAGTGGTTAAACCTCAGATTAAAACAAATTATCAAAGAGGAGATAGAACAACTCCTCAAGGCAGGGTTCATCTATCCAATCACAAATAGTGAGTGGGTTAGTCCACTTGTCATAGTATCAAAGAAGGATGCCAAATGGAGGGTTTGCATCGACTTTAGTCTATTAAATATGCAAACATTTAAGGACCATTTTCCTTTGTCATTTGTAGATCAAGTGTTAGATACCATATCCGAGCATTGTTATTATAGTTCCTTGGATGGTTATAGTGGCTATAAGCAAATCCAAATCCTACTAGAAGACCAAGCCAAGACAACATTTATGAGTCCTTGGGGAACTTTTGCATATTGTAAGATGCCATTTTGCCTATGTAATGCCCCTGCAACATTTCAACGCTTAGTCTTGAGTATCTTTCAACAAAAAATCGGTAGTGGTGTTGAAGTCTTCATTAATGACTTCTCCACCTATGGAGCTACATTTGAGGAAGATTTGGACTAACTTGAGCAAGTACTGAAGAGATGTGTAGAGATAAACCTACGACTCAATTGGCAAAAGAGCCATCTCATGGTCTAAGAAGGCATAGTACTAGGGCATCGAATTTTGTAGAAAGGGATTGAGGTAGACCTAGAAAAGATAAATATCATCTAAGGAATAACATGCCAACCTGAGACTGTTAAAGATGTTCGATCATTCCTTGGATACATTGGTTACTACCAGTGATTTATTGAGAATTTATCTAAGATTGGTAGAACTTACAAAGAATGATGCACCTTTCATTTGGACTAAGGAATGTGAACACACATTTCAATAATTAAAGGAGAAACTCAAAGAAACACCAATCCTACAGGTAAAAGATTGGTCCAAAATATTTCATATCATGATAGACATATCTAGCTATGCTTTGGAAGTGGTGCTAATGCAGTTGGATGATAAGAAATGTTCATATTATATCCACTACATGAGTAGAAGCATTATGGGGGCATAGTTGAATTACACCACCATGGAGAAAGAATTAATGGTAATGGTATGTGTGTGTTAGAAAGGTTTAGACATTATGTGCTAGGTTATAAGGTATTTGTACATGTGGACCATAGTGCAGTTCACTTCCTTATGAATAAGCCAACAGTGAGCCCTCATGTTATACGGTGGCTTGTGATCTTGCAAGAATTTGATCTTACTATGGTAGATCGAAAATGGATTGAGAATGTGGTCACTGACCACATCTCTTACTTAATATGGGATAACAAAGAGGAGGAGAGCCTACTCTCTAATCAGTTTCTAGATGAACTCCTCTTTACTAGAGAAGTAATTGAACAAATGGCTAAGAAAGAAATATGGTATAATGGCATCCTCACATATCTTCTTACTCAAGAAATGCCACAAGACTTGGATTTTAGGAAAAAGCAACAATTACTTCATCAGGCTAATTACTTCATGGAAATCAATAGACACCTTTACAAGGTATGTGCCGATGGCCTGATCCGTTGGTGTGTCCCTAACGAAGATCAACTGTGTGTTGTCCAGAATGCTCATGAAGGGCCTTGCAGAGGCCATTATGTAGGAAGATGCATGGTTATAAAAATCCTAATGGAAAGATAATATTGGCCCATAATCTTTAGGGATGCCCACCAGTTTTTCAAGTCTTGTGAACATTTTTAGTGTGACGAGGGGATGACTGCTTGCATGGAAGGTCCTCAACAGTGGATTCAAACACAAGAACCTTTTGACATATGGGGCATTAACTTCATGGGTCCCATCACATCCATGTTTAATGGGAAAACATATATTATAGTAGTTGTTAACTACTACACAAAATGGGCAGAAGTAGCAGTCATTACTGATTGTACATCATCCACTATTGCCAAATTTATACAAAAATATATCATGAATAGGTTTGGGATGGCACGTTTACTAATTTATAATAATGGAACTCATTTCATAGGTGCCACATTTAGAAAATTAGTGTAATGCTTAAGGGTAGAATATAAATTAACAACACCTTACCACCCCCAAGCCAATGGTCAAGCAGAGGTAACCAATTGGGAGATTACAAAAATACTAATGCAAACCATTAGCAAATATAGGAAGGGCTGGAGTACAAAACTTAACAATCCTCTTTGGACTTATCATTCAACTTGGAAACTTCCTATTGGATATTCTCCCTATGAGTTAGTGTATGGGAAACCTCCAACACTTTCAATTCAATCCAAGCTCTGTACACTCTCCATAACCTATGATCTAAACCTCAACCTATGTTTATCACAAAAGGAAAGATTGATCAATCTAACTATGCTAGACAAAAATCACTTAGTGGCATATCCTTGAATGAGTTGAATAAGGAATTTAGCAAGTAGCATCATGAACTTAGAATTAGGAAAGTAAAAATTCAACCCAAAGATAAGGTTCTTTATTACCTTTCTACAATCCCACCTAGTCCATGTAATGATTTTTCACCTTTTAGAGCTTAAGGGCCTCATTTTTTAGTCGGTATTTTTTATTGCAAATTTTTGACACAAGGCATAGACTTCCTCCATTGAGAGACTTCTATTATTTGCTGCCAACCTCTTTATTTCTGTGTTTACCCTGACTAGATGCTCCTAATATTAATGGATAAATTCTAACATCTACTACTTCTCCACATCAACATTCTGCATGCAATGATTTTCTATGGTTAGGACCTCATTTTCTTGGCAAGTCTAAACTAAGATCTTTTGGATGTTGTATGTTGTGAAATTGGCTAAGGATTGGACAAAGACTGCTAACTCCTCAACATTTTCAACCTCTTTGAGTCTTTTCTAAAGTTGTTGAAAAGCTTCATCACGTATTATTACTTGTTTGAGCAATGCGAGATTAGTGAGGCAAGCTCTTAGATCAGCAAATTTTGTAGCCAAGTGATGGTTTTCAACTTGGGCTATTTCAAGTTACCCCTCCATAATGATGCATTTGCCCCTTATCTTGAGCAGCTTTAATTGGATTATAGTGATGCTATTTGGAAGGATTAGCATGTGATGTGTGACTTATAATATTTAAGTACATTATCTCCTTAGGTAGTTACATTCTGGCTAAGTTATGACCATGGCAGATTGATTATTTTAATGTTATTTAATTTAAAATGTCACTGGAGTTTGTTGGAAGGGTTTAACTTTCATAAATTGATGTTTTAATGTTATTTTTTTGGTTAAACCTTTGTGGGCTTTAGAAAAATTTTGAAAAAATTTTCTGTCAAAAACCTTAGATTTGTGGCCTCCATGACAAAGAGCTTACCTTCAATAGCTACAGGACTAAAGAATAGAGTTAATTAGACAAAAAATTTGGAAGCTATGGCTCTTAGAAGGTTTTGGACTTTGAAAAGTTCAAAAACTTTCCCTTGTTTGAGCTCAAATGTGAAAAATGGTAAAGTATGATTGTGTATTTATAGAGTTTTTATGCTATGTTGATGGGGTCTTGTCTCCACGACTCCTCCATCGACAGGGTCCCATCCATAGAGCCTATAGAGAGAATTTTCACCTTGAAAAATATGAAAAATAGGAGTTGAAGAATGAAATTAGGGTCCTTGGAGAGCTAGAAAAGCCATGAACACAATGAAATGCTTGAAGAGGGCTTAGACTATTCACAAAATTGGAGTTTTAGCTTGGAGAATGAACTTTGTATTAGAGAAATGTCATTAAGAAGTGCATAGCTAGATGTAATTAATGGGGAATGCAGAATGATTCAATTGTGAAAATGCCTAAGGATAAGGAACTTAACTAACCAAACAAAGAGATATGCAAGTGGGTCCTTCCCATAGTAGGATCATGCCCTTTTTGCACTTGCGTATCCTCAAATCATGAAGTCTATGGGCCTTGTAGTTGATTAATGGTTATGGAAAATTAAGGACCTAATGTGGGAAGCATCTACCTAAGAATTTATGAAGACATTGAATAAAACATAGGAAACTAGTAGTGAGGTAAATGATGGAAAACATTGGTGGATGAGAGAGAGAGAGGAATGAAGTTTCGAATCATGGTCACATGATGTCCCTTATTGATTTTGTGGTTAAATGAGTTGATAAAGTCCATACTTAGTGTAGATCAAAACCAACCACTTCCAGTGACTTCACATCAATATTTTAGGAAAAGTCCACCTCCTTGAGACACAAGAATTCTCCCATAGATCAATCACCATTTCTTATTGAGAATAAAAGAGAAGCAGAAAGTGAAAAAGGATCTTAGTTAGAGGGGCCTTTCAAGCATGAGCAACATGTCTTTCTAGTTCCATAATCAGTGCTTGTAGCCTATTATTTTTGTCTAAGGGGTGTGCTTTGAATTTTCATCATGTTTTCTTTTTGATTTTTATGTCTTTATGAATTTTTGGATGCGAACCACACCATGCAAAGGATTAACTTCTTGTTATTGGTTAACCACAAAATGGTAAGAAATCCATGAAAACACTCATGCACTCAAAAGAATAGGCAAGTACAAGGAACATCAAATCTTCTTAAAGTTACATCCTTGTCAATCCATTTAATCCGTCATAATTTTAGAAACTACCAAGGTGACAAGTTCATTAAAGTTCTTATTAAGGAAGGGACCTCATATTTCCAAAACAAGGAACACCATAGAATTTTGTGGATGGGTGGATGACATGGACTCACTACCTATTTCATGAAAAAGAAACCATGCCTTAGTTATCAATACCAAAATTCAAAGATAGAATCCAAATATGAGCAATCAAACATATTAAGTACAAACCACCATCAATAGCAGCTACAACAACATTGTGTCTTGTTGGAAATAAAGGAAAAGAAAACAAACATAAGAAAACCAAAGCAAACTATAGTGAAATATACAAGAAACTATAGAATATTCAAGAAAGTTAACATACTAATGATGATGTAAAACAAAAAATGTAAAAAATAAGAAAACTGTAAAATAAAAAAAAGTATAAAAACTGAGGAGCCACTTGTATGATTAGCATGGATGGCCATCTCTCCCATGACTATGTTGAAAGGAGGATATCTGAAATATTGAGTAAGGGTGTTCATCTGAAGAGATGTTGCTAGCACTGGCTCTTTTAGACTCATGGAAAGGATTTATTTATTGAATGTTGACTAATAACCTTTTTTTTTGGGCTCTTAGGTTTGTATATTAACATGGCCATAGAAGGAAAGGTTTCATAAATGATATAAGGCCCTTCCCACAATGTTTGGAACTTAGTTCATTGTGGCACATGTGTGGGGTTCTAGTAAAGGACCTTGTCTCTTTGTTGAAACTTTACCTTCCTTATTTTAAGTTCATGACATTGTTTAATAAATGATTTATGTACTTCTATCAGGCATAGGACCACTAATTGATTTTAATCTAGCATGTTAAGGTTGATTATTCTTTCTTTCTGTGCTAGACTTAGGTCAAGGTTAATTTCATAAGATATTGAAAGTGTACAAAGCTTGGATTGAATATGAAGTGTTGGAAATTTTTCATACACTAGCTCATAAGGAGAATAGCCTATAGGAAGCTTCCATGTTGAGTAGTAGGCCCAAAGATAATCATTAAGTAGTGTGCTCCAATCTCTCCTATATTTGTTAATTATTTTAGTTAAGATCTTAGTGATCTCCCTATTCATAACATCAGCTTGATTATTGGCTTAAGGTTTGTAAGGTGTTATTAATTTATGTTCAACTTTGAAGCATTGCATGATCTTTTGAAAGGTTGTGCCTATAAAATGACTACAATTGTTAGAAATCGGTGCATGTGGCATCCCAAACCTAGGAAAACATTTTCTTGTACAAACCAAGTAGCTATGGAAGATGTACAATTAATGAAAACTACTGCTTCTACCCACTTCATACAATAGTTAGTAGCAACTATGATGTACACCTTTCCATTTGACATGGATGTGATGGAACCCATGAAGTCAATGCCCTAGATGTTGAAGGGTTCCAGTGGTTGGATCCACTGTTGAGGTTCTTCCATATGAGCAGTCATGCCACCATCATGTTGATAGCATTTATTAGAGAAAATGAATTGGTAAGCATACTTGAAGAGTGTTGGTCAATAATACATTTCCATCAAGATCTTAATGGTTGTGCATCTCCTAGCATACTAGCCCCCACAAGGGTCCTTGTGAGCATCATGGAGAACACATGGTTGATCAACATCAAGGACACATTAATGAACTAGGTGATTGATGCACACCTTGAAAAGGTGTCTGTTGATCTCCATGAAGTATCTCACCTAGTGAAGAAACCATTATTTCTTTCTACAATCCAGCTCTTATGGCATCTCCTAAGTGAGAAGATAAGTGAGGATGTCATCGTACTAGTTAGGTTTAGTAGGTACATGTTCATTTATAGCACTAGTAAAGAAAAGTTCATTAGGAAATTGATTAGATAGTGGCTTATCTTTCTCTTTTTTATTCCATCTCGACCAAGACAAGTGGTCAGTGATCACATTCTTAGTTCCCTTTTGATCTACCATTGTGAGATCGAATTCTTGCAAGGTCACAAGCCATGGTATGACATGAGGGATCTTCGTCAGTTTTTTCATTAGGAACTAGATTTCACTATGGTTTGTGTGCATGAATACCTTGTACCCAAGCACATAGTGCCTAAATTTCTCCAAGGAACACATCACCATCATCAATTCTTTCTCTATTGTGGTGTAGTTTAGCTATGCATCCATAATATTGCAGCTCATGTAATGGATGGAGTATGGATGTTTTTGATCATCCAACTACATGAGCACAACTTCCAAAGCATAATTTGATGCATCCATCATAATGTGGAATAGTCTAGACTAATTAGGTATTCATATAATTGGAGCTTCTATAAGATTTTGCTTGAGTTGCTTGGTTTAGATGAATGGAACATCTTTCTTTATTAACTCTACCAATGATTTAGCAATCTTAGAGAAATTCTTTATGGATTGCTAGTAGTAACTAGTGTGACCAAGGAATGACTGGACATATTTAATATTTTTTGGTTGGTGGATAATTCCTTAGATAACCCTTATTTTCTTAGGATCCACCTCAATTCCTATCTGTGATATTCTATGTTCAAGACAATGTCCTCCTAGACCATCAAATGGATCTTTTGCTAATTAAGCTAAAGTTTGGTCTTAACACATCTTTTTAGCACTTGCTCAAGGCTATCTAGGGCTTGCTCAAATGTAGCACCATAGGTGAAGAAGTCATCCATGAAGACTTCCACCCCACTATCGATCTACTATTGAAAGATGCTAAGGACAAGGTGTTGAAAGGTTGCAGGGGCATTTTGTAGACCAAATGACATCTTTTTGTATGCAAAAGTCCCTCAAAGACTCATGAATGTGGATTTTCTTTGATCATCCAATGTAATTTTAATTTGGTTATAGCCACTATAATCATCCAGAAAGCTATAGAAGCAATGCCCAGAGATGATGTCCAAACCCTAGTCCACAAATGGCAATAAAAAATGATCTTTGTAGGTTGTCATGTTTAAGAGCCTAAAGTCAATACAAATCCTCCACTTACCACCTTTCTTTGGCATGATCACAAATGGGATAACCCACTTGTTATTTGCAATGGGATAGATAAACCCTTCCTTAAGGAGTTGTTCAATCTCCTCCTTAACAATCTACTTCAATTTGGGGTTCAATCACTACTATAGTTGCCTCTTTAGCTTTATGGAAGGATTAGTATAGATGCGATGCTAGGATCAATCTTAGTGAGTTTAGGATATAACTAAGAAAAGGCTATTGGCCATTTTTTGACCATCTTCAATAGCTTCTCTTTCTATTCAGGAGCAAGATTAGCATTGATTATCACCAGCTTTCCATTATTCAAAAAATCATATGCCATACTGGTAGGTAGAGTTTTCAACTCTAGGGGCTCTTGATTGAAACTTTCAGGGATTTCTAACTCTTTCCAATAAGTGTCATTAGGTTCATCATCAAAGAGTTAGTAGTGAACTCACTCCAGTTCATTCATGCCTTCAACATAAGCACTCATTATGCTCTCAGTTAGTTTGATGCAAAGTGTTGAGTTGTTATCAAGATCAGTTGTTAGCCAATGGGTGTCCTTTTTTTTGTGGCTACTGTGTATAGGCACTATTGAATTTCTATCTCATCTTCACACTATTTGCATGCTATTATTGATATACTTTTTATAGACCATAGTTTCTGTACACAATTGCACCTTGTATCATTGTACATGATGCATGAAACTCTCTTCTTCCCTATCTTTCCAAATGCATTTTCCTTGGAAATCTAAAAGGAAAGATCTTTAATTCCCAACCATGCATTAATAGTGTTCAACCAAGCCCTTTCCAAGATGATTGGAAAGTATCCCTTATAGTTATCAACATGAATTACCAAGAAGTTAGCAGGGTAGGACCATCCATAAATGGTGGTCACAATGTCCTCCACCAATTCCAAGGGAATAGTGATGGACTAATCTACCAACTCAAGATGAATGTTGTTCTTCTTGAGTGAAGGTAGGTTCTAGGCTTTGTACATATCATGAGAAATTAGATTTATACTAAAACCTAAGTCAAGAAGAGCCTTGCATGGCTCATTCTCGATTATTTGCAAATAGATTAAGGGACTCCTAGGATCAAATCTTTTCCTAGAAAGGTGGTCAACCTTTATCCAATTGGTTATTGCATGTGTCAACATGATGGTATGCACTTTGAGAGACATTTGGTTTAAAGGGGACTCAAATGGTGTGAATGTAGAGGATGAGGGAGAACTAAGACTATCAGCTACATAAGTTTGTGAGAGCTTTGTAAGACTGTTGGTTCAAAAGAATGACCTTTTTTAAGATTTGGTTTCTAAACAACTCTGCTAAGGAGCCGATTATAAGTTAATAACCCTGGTAGCATTATGTTGGTGTGACTATCTTGGAATTCATCCTGCGTTGATGGAGTAGGTGGTAATTAATTTGAGGATGGACAAACATGTGCAAAAGGATGAGAAGGGAAATGAGTAAAAGGGAATTATCCTTTTGGAGATTGGGCTCTATAGTACTTAGGAGGATAGTAGTGATGTTGGAATGAAGCATGACTAGAAGAGTCACAGGAAGAAATGAGCTACTAAACATAGTACCCATATGAATTAGGTTATCAATAAGGATACTACTACCTTGGTGGTGGAATCCCCCATGATTGTGGACGTTGACACTAATGGTACTACTTATAAGGTTGTGGTGGAGCTCCATTTGGATAGTAGGCTTGTTGTTGGTGGAATTACCTAGGGTTGCCTTGAGGATAAGGTAACCTTATGGGTGCTTACCTTCTTTCTTGTCTAGGATTTAGAGCAAATAATCCAAACTCCTACAAGTGTAACATAATAGGATGAAATCCCTTAGGATGTTCATATTGGCAAATGTCATATCCACCATCATCTGTTTCAGACTCCACAACCTCCTCTATTATAGAATCCTTGCCATTACTCCTTTGATGGGCACATTCAACTTCCTTCCTTCTTCTATGATCATGATCACTACTTTACTGTTTAGATTCCTCTACTATTTTCAGAGTGATATGGAACTTTTCATACAAAGGATTCCACATTTTGTCTACCTAGGCCAAAATTTCATAAATAGATTTTTAAATCGACAAGGTCTTTCATTGCACCACCTTATCAAGTCGTGCCTTCTTTTCATTGTCATAAAACTACACTTTTATTCTAATAGAAGGATCCAGGCTGTACTCCTTCGCACATTCTCATTTCTTAACTCTCCTTCTTCCCTGGAAAAATGTTCTATCAACCTTTAAATCTAATGAACCCTTAATTCTAAAAGGCTCTCATGACCATAGATCCTATGAGTTCTACTCATTTTTTTTTAGAGTCCATTTATGGTATGGCAAAGCTACTTCCTTTGAGAATGACCATGGCAAGGACATCAATGTGAAAGGAAATAGTACTTTCCCATGGCTATATCCAAGGGTTCATGTGTTTCCTATTTCCAACCTTGGATTTGCTTTCTCAGATTGGACACTCGGGAGTACGTTAGATACTTGTCATTGAAGAGCTCAAACATCGTACTCCATCGATGGATTGATTCTAGCTCCAAAGATCGGTACCAACTTTTAAATTCTTTGATAAGTATCCTTGGGAACAAATTTAATTTCTACCATTTATTCTCCATGTTTTATAAGACAAAAGAATTGTGAAAGGCTTAAATATGGTTCAATGAATTTGAATTATACCCCCCTTCAAACTTAGGGATTTTTTTAATATCCAACCACTTAATTCTACTATCTTTCACATGCCTTGTTGGAATTATTACTACCTCTAGAATGTTTAGCATGTTTTGAGTTGCAAGCAAAGGCTCATCATGGTTATATCCTTTGTAATAACCATGATGCCCATGATTCCCTCTGCTTCCCTTCTTTCATGGTAATGGACCTCCCTTGATTTCCCATGCCACATATCTCAACTACTTTAGTGGGTCCTATGATCATCTCTATCTTGCTGATCACCTCCATCATGGTCACATCCTTTGTGGCTTTGGTAGGAGTTAGAGGAGGAAGAATAGGATGATAAAGGTGAAGAGGAAGAAGGACTAGCACCACCATGGTGCTTGCCACCCCCTCTTCTATGGTCATGGCCACGATCATGATCGTGATGCTTGTCCTCATCCCTATCATGACTTCCACCTTTGGATTCCCCATAATTATTGGACACATTCTTACCTAAACTAGAATTTTTTATAGTTGACTGTAAATTCTGGTTCAAGCCCCCTTTGTCGAAACCAAAGGAAGGAGAGTCAATGAAATGAGAACCCCTAGAGAAGGGATCCTCACTATATTTTTTGGCCTAGCAGGAACAAGGGGTTATTGAACCATTTTTTCTTTGAAGCTTCATAGCACTTATCCTATTTTCGATCTCTTTTGTGTTGTGCTTTAGTGTGATGATAATCCTGATAGTCGTGATCTTGCACAATGTATTCATCATTAAGCTCCTGAATGGCCAACCTCATAAGAGTTTGGTACAACATTATAGGAATTGATTGATCAAGTGGTAACATAATTTTGGCCTCCATGTCCCTTCATTGTAGTTTCTCATCCTGATGTAGGATGAAGATGAAGTCTAGCACATACTCATTGGGATGAGTATATACCACTTTGCATTATTGGGGTATTGGCATGATTTGATTGTTCTTCCATTACTAATTGGATGTATGCTTGGACCTTGGTGGAGAATCATCCCTATGAGAAGAAGACATCTTTATATTGGAAGAAAATAATAGTGTGCTTTTATAGTTATTATTATTATTATTGAGAATGATTGTGACTTTAAGGTTTGTTACAAGGATTTTGAATAACTTTCACTAAGTCCTAAATAGTGCATGTAGCTAGCGAAAGTCCCCAGCAATGGCACCAATGATGAGCAGTGAGTATACCCTACACCCAACCATATGAATCACTAGTGTCCACTAAGTGATCTAGTCAAATTCCAAAGACTTAAGGTTTCTAAGTACATTGGTTCCATGAGGTGAATTTAACTATTGCAATCGTTGTCTTCCCAGTTCCACTTGTGAAGTGCAAGGGTATGGTTAAGTGTAACTTAGGAATATGACTTTTTATCATTTTATCATTTATGAATTAAGTCATCTAATAATAAGAATAAGGTAATTAAATTTTTAACTAATCTAATAACTAGCTAATACTTAACTAATCCTAACATAAGCATTCGTTCCCACTTTTCGTACACATCCTAAACATGCTATAGCACCATTGGGTTACCAAGTGTTAAGCACTACTGAGATTACCATGCATTAAAGGTGGGCTCAAAGTGATCATACTTATGTTCACTATTTAATTAACCTTAATTAATTACTTAAAAGTGTTAAAGTAAATTTTATGAGTATTAAATTCATAAAGAAATAATTAACCTATTCCAACTACAACAAGGTTTGATAAAAAAAAGCTCATCTTTATTCTCATTCACACTAAAGTACTTAGGTACATCATTGCTCGAATAAATATTTGTACACTCTTTAACTCTTAATGTAGGCACTCAAAAAATATTCTAATAGTTGATAGGAAAAACTGTAAGAGCTTCACTGCAACTATCAAAAGGTTGTCATAAATGTGGCGGATAGGCATACATTTATAGGTCAATACAAGGGAGGTGGGGGTGCATTGACAAGAACACATCAACGAGTCAATTCCCACATCGATGGGATCATTTTGATGAGATTATATCGATGGGGTCACATTGAAAACATTCGTTTAATGCAACCAAAAATGCAACTCATTAATGGGGAATACTTCTAGTATAGATGTACTGGACATTGGTACATATAAACTTAGCCATGTGATAGGGTCNTTGGACATTGGTACATATAAACTTAGCCATGTGATAGGGTCACATTTTATATCTCCATGATGTTCTTTGTGCACCAAAAATTTAATAGAATTTTCTTTCTAATACTGCTTTGTTAAAATTAGGTTTCAACTTTATGTTTAAAGATGATTCAGTTATGGTTTATCTAGACTTAATTTGTTATGGATATGGTTTTTTTTCTGCTGGTTTCCTCAAGTTAGATATTGAATATGCTAATAAAGAAGGTAGTTCTTTTTCACTACTCCAATTGGTAATGTTGGCTAAAATTCCATTTTATGGCACAATAGGTTGGGCCATATAGGATAAGAAAGAATGACAAGGTTAGCTAGAGCAGGCTTATTAGGACCATTCACTAAGGTCACTCTACCAACTTGTGAACATTGTCTAGGAAGAAAATCAGCTTGAAAACTATTTGGCAAAGCCACTAGGGCTGATTTCCCATTACTGTTAATTCATTCTAATATTTTTGGATCGATGAATGTCAAGGTAAGGCATGGCACCTCCTATTTCATCACATTTATAAATGATTACACACATTACAATCACATCTTTCTAATTTTTCATAAGTCTAAGGCAATAGGTTGCCTATTAGAAGATACATTAATGAAGTTAAGAATTAGTTAGATAGAAGGATTAAGATCCTAAGGATTGAGCATGGACATGAATATATATCTAAATATTTTAAGAAACTGTGTGATGAAAAATAAATTGTTAGATAGGTAATGATTTCTAGGACACCACAAAAAAATAATATTACTAAGAGGAGAAACCACACCTTATTAAACCTGATACAATTGATGATGGTGCAAGAAAAACTTCCTTCCAATTTTTGGAGAGATGCATTATTGACTGCTACCTACATCCTCAACAGTCTACCATGTAAATCAGTACCTTCCACTCCATATGAGTTATCGATTGGTGGAAAGCCGATTCTTGATCATTTGTGACCTTGGGGATCTATAGCCTATGTACATAATAGTTCTCACAAATATGGGAAGTTAGGCACTAAAGGTAAAATGTATATCTTCATCTGGTATCCTGATCACTCCAAGGGATATGTGTTCATTGGGAAACTACTAGATGGAAGTATGACTAAGATAGAGTCAAGAGATGTTGAGTTTCTTAGGGAGGATTTTCCTTATCAAAGGGAAATAGATAAAGTCTTTACCTTTTATGAAGTGAAGGATCTTGATTTTCGTGCTACTATCAAACCAATAGAAAATGAGGAGGAGATTCCTCAACTTCTTAGAAATAGTGGGAGTAGCTTACCTATCTATGGATCGCCTTCATGAGAGAAAATCTCCCAAGAACACCAACTACGTAGGAGCAACAATGTGATTATTTCTCATCATTGTTTTGTGATTGAATAGGAAGCACTTATGATAGATGTGGATGATGATGAACCATGTACATATGATGAGGCTCTCTCATCACCTACTAGTAAGCAATGGATGAGTGCTATGATGGAAGAGATGGAACCTATGAGAACTAATAATGTCTAGGACTTAGTTGATCTTTTACCTTGGTGTAAGGCCATTGGAAGTAAATGAGTCTTAAAAATTAAGCATAAGGCAAATGGTTCCATTGAGAATTATAAGGCATGCCTTAGAGCAAAGGGGCACACCCAACAAGAGGCTATAGATTTTGAGGAAACCTTCTCACTGATAGAAAGGTTTGTTTCTATTCATCTCATTTTGGCTATAGTTTTACATCTTGATTTGGAACTTTACCAAATCGATGTTAAGACTACATTTCTATATGGAGAACTAGTTGAGGAAATTTATATGATGCAACCCCATGGATTCATAGTCAATGGTTAGGAGCACAAGGTCTACAGACTCAGATAATCCATTTATGAATTAAAGAATTCATCTAGATAATGGTTCTTTCAATTCCATTGAGCTATCACTATTGATGGGTTTACGATGATTGAAGAAGATCATTATGTGTATGCTAAAAGATTCAATAAAAGTCTCATTATCCTCTTCTTGTATGTGAATGGTATTCTACTAGCTAGCAATGACAAAGAGATGGCTATCATCATAAGAATATGATTATCCTAAAACTTCAAAATGAAGGACATGGATGAAGCAAATTTTGTTCTTGGTGTAAGGATCCTAAGGGATTGTTCAAGGAGGCTTCTTGGTCTGTCATTAGAAACTTACCTAAAGAAACTTCTTGAGTGTGTCAAAATGAAAAACTATAAATCCAATGATATACCCCCTTGTTACAAGTGATAATCTAAGCCTTAATTAGTGCCCAAAAACTTCCAAAGATAAGGAGAAAATGAGTTGTGTGCCATATGCTAGTATAGTTGGGAGCTCGATGTATGCAATGATGTGTACTTGACTAACATATGCTTTGTAGTAGGACTTATGAGTTGTTTCCAATCAAATCCTGGAAATGCATACTAGAAAGTTGTTAAGAGGATCATCCATTATTTGAAGGAGACTATGGACTACATGATTTATTATTAAGGATTTGACTTGTGGGTCATAGGTTATAGTGATGTTGATTGGGGTGGTAACCTAGATGAATGCAAATCAACATCAAGATATGCTTTCTTAATAAATCAAGGATCGATATCTTGGAACAGTAAGATGTAAACTTATATAGCCTTGTCCACAATGGAGGCAAAGTCTATTGCATGTTTAGTGGCAACATAAGAATTCATTTGGTTGAGGAGATTCCTTGAAGCACTTGCATTATTGCAAATGCATCAGGACTAGTAATAGTCCATTGTGATAGCATGGTAGCTCTTGCATATTCAAAGGATCCCAAGTATCATGGTAAGAAAAATCACATTGATAAAAAGTACAATTATGTTTTATAAGTAGTGACGAAAGGAGAAGTAACTTTGCAACACATTTCTATGAGTTAGATGGTTGTAGATTCTCTAACAAAATCCATTCCTAGAAATGTATTCATGGCTCATACTAAATCCTTGGAACTATGTAGAATTTAATTGCATATATGAGTGATCACTTCTTATATCATGTATTAAGGACATTTTTTCATTTATGCATATTTTTTATGTGGTGTAAAATTTTGCATGTATATGAATCCCCACTAGTATGTCATCAGGCTTCATGGGTTTACTCACATGAACAATCATTCTTTGGTGCTTAGAGAATAGTGAGCTAAGGATGAGACATTCAAAGAGTTGCCTTGGTATAGAAACTAAGATGAAGTCTCTATAAGCAGACTATATATGAATGATTCCATAATTCATATTAGCCTAAATGATAAAGGTAGATGTGAGTTCATTTTTTCTTTTACAAAGACATAAAGAAACTTGGGTTATTTGCTTGAACAATAAATGAGCAAATGTTTGTATAATATTAGAGAGAGATATACCCTCACTTATAGTGGAAGCTCTCTACCATTGCATGTATTTCATAATACTCTAGCATGAATGGATCCCTACTTTCTCACCATGTGAGTCCTTACGAATACAACATAGTTGTTCCACAAAGGTACAACCTTTAACTATGTCATGAAGTGAAAGGTTGATGATCGCTACTTTAGAATGTTACTTATGACTATGAATGATGCAACCTCATAAGACATCACCAAGAAAGTACTTGATCTAGAGGCTAATGACATTAGGGTAAAGGGAAGATAGTTCAATCACATCTATGAACTTCATTCATAGTTGACAAGTCATATTACCTTTAAGTGATGATATGATCATAAATATATTTGCATCATGCATTATAAATGATAGGTCAAGTATAGCTCTTGGAGGAATTAGAGATACTTAGACTGATGTGCTTGTAATATATTTGGGGCATCTATGAGCTACTCTAGGGTTGTTGTGTCATTGTCCATTCAATCTTGTTGTTGCGTCGATCTAGTTATAGCTATTGCATTGTTGCTACTACTATTGTACTGTTGTTATCTACTACATCATTCCAAATATTTCTTTCGCTCTGCAACTTTGTTATTGCTGCAAGTCTATAGTTGTTGTGTTGCTACATAATCAGTTTCATTGTCACTGCATGTTGTGTAGCTAATCTTGTTCTTATTGCATTAATACACTACCGATCTTGCTTCTACTACACTACCAGCCATCGGCAAACACATGTTTTTCCTTTGAAATTATTTTTTAATAGTGGCATCCTACCTATAGGACAACTCATTAGGACCCTCATTTTCATTGCATACACACAGGAAGGTGGAATGCATGCATTGTATGCTTTTGTATGGTTTTTATATCACACACCAAAAATTTTAAAGGGCACAGTAGCGAATTTGAATTAGATGATGGTGAGCATATAGAGGAGATGAGTAATGAAATAAAAATTATTAGTTCAATGAATAACTACATAGATAAATCGAAGAATTAGCCTCATGCATGCATTATCTCTCTAATTGAAGGATATGAAGAAATTTATCTCCAACTCAATCATGGAAATTTGGGGCAAAAGCATTGGGATTAGTTAGTTGCAGATGTTAACAAAAAATTCAAGTCACACTTCATAGGAAAATAGTGTAAATATAAATGGAACAAACTTAAGCAAACTTTTAAGAAAGAAGAGATGAGAGAGAACTCAAGTGGCTCCAACCAAGTCATTAGCTGTATTATGAAGATATAAATCAAGTTATTGGAAAATCTCATAAAATTGCATGTATCATAGGAGGATATGATGGATTGAATTGGATGGCAATTAACAATATTCCTTTAAAATTGGAAATAGTAGAAAATAATATAAGTTTTGGATTATAGTGAGAAATGTGAGTTTAAAGAACAAAATTCTTCCATTGTCCATGTAAAAGAAATTCCAAAGAGAAAGAAAAATGAAAGTTCAAAACTAAGTTAGGGTGGAGGGGCAAAAAAATAAAAAATAGAAAGCCAAAGTTGATTTTATTGCTGAACGTACTGGAAAAAGCATGAGGTTATTTACAAGTACCTTTAAAGAAGCTAAAATAAAGCAAATGACACAAATGGATAAATTGATTGATATGCAACTTCAAATTGCACTTTTTTTTTCTTTTGCTTCAAAGTGAAAAGATTAAAAGGCAATCTACTTAAGTTAATTAAAACTAACATTATTTATAAATGATATATTAATATTATATGTTTAACTTTATAAATAAGCTTTTTTTTAATTTTCTCTTATCAATATTATGTAAGGATATTGGCACTTTTTGAAGATGGTTTTTTGGCTAAATAAAAGAGAAAGTGAAGATGCTATCCATTTTGAAGAATATTTTTTGGTTGGATGGAAAAGACAATATACAATATGTGCCAAAAATGCTTATAGGAGAAATACTTGAAGATCATTTTTGAAGGAAATTCCATCATATACTATTAATGGAAGACTTATTGCAAAATAGGATTATTAACATATGAACTACAAATGCTACTATTTGTAAAGTAGTGAATGGATGTGAAAGAAAACACTCTGATTTAAAATATTTATGTTTGTCATATTTAGTTATATGTAATTAAGTATTCTTATAATCAAAGTAGTAATGGTTGACTATTTATATTAATTACATATATTCAATCTTTTTGTAAAATCTAATGTTTTAAAATTGTGACTACCTGTTCTATTAAGCATTGATGACTTTTATTCTTTTCTTATGGGATTTCTTAGCTTTGATTTTAATTCTTAATTTCTTATTTAATATTTTATGTTTTAAAGAGAAACACAAGTCAAACTAACAATCAAACTAATTTGATTCAAATCAAATACAAGAAAGGCATAAAGTGCAATCATCCTTGGATTTATATTGGTTATAATGTTAAAATGTTGGTAGGTAAACCCAATAGAGCTATTGCCACTGTTGGGGTGAACCATATGATCTACTATAATATTTTGGCTATATTCTATTGCTAATTAAAAATCTTAATTTTGAATGTCTTGAATTTCAAAGATTTTTGAAAGGAAAAATTATACCAAAATTTTTCATGGATGTTAATTATTGAATTCAATTTAGAAATTTGGGAAATGCATGACACCATTTATATGCTTTTACATTGGGAAAAGCTTTTTGAATGGATTAGCTTACCTTCTCAATTACTTTGTTAATTCATGTATCAAGCCATATCATGCCTTGGTGAGGATGAAGGTAATTTACAATATCAAGATAATACAAATTTTACCAGAGCAGAAATTGAGTCTTAACAACTTTCCCTTTTGGAGAGTGCATCAACCCTTACAGATGTTCTTTCAATATCTCTTACAAAAATTTTCAAACTAATTGAAAGTCAATGGGATGCATGTCATGTAACTAAAGAAATATTATTGGAGAAACTACCAATTCTTAAACTTAAAGACTAGAGAACCCTTCTGTAGGGGGCAGTAGATAGATTGAGAGAAATTACTTTTGTTAGCAATGTGTCCTATGCAATTAATAGGAAACTCTTATCTAACAACGATGACTGAGGATCTTTTTTGGGATCTAGATGCCATGCCTTCATCATCAATAGAAATGGATATTGATATTACACTGTTCATCTTTCTTTACAAAAACAAAAAACCAAACTAAAAATCTAATCACCAAAAAACCACAAAAAAATGCTTATCATCAATGTTTTTGAAAAAGTTGATGTATGAGAAGTATTCTATTTGAAGATGTATGAAAAATGCTAATCCTATGAAATACCATCTTAACATTAATTTCAGTTCAAACATAGTTTCAATTCATTATCAATATTACATCATTTTGTTAACTTTCAAAACACATCACTAAGCTAAAAAGTCATTCTACTGAAACTAAAACTAATTTGATTTAAACTTTTTACATAAATGTAACAAAATAAGTTGGAGGAATATCAAATAGGCTTCAAATATAATACACTATGAATTGAGCAACAAAGGTAGATGATTATCAAAATAGTCTTTAGATTTCACTTTTCTAGATCCTTTATAGTGAATATTAGTCCCTGTAATGACAAAAATAATAGTCAAAAAATATTATATTTGAAAAATATTTTGAAGTGAATAATAAAGTATAAATAAATTACATTTTTTGGGTAATTAAATCATATTATTTCTTCCATTAATGAAATAGAATCTCTTATACTTTTCTCCATTTTTGTTTCTGTAGTTCAAGATCTTAAAGCTCTAATTAAATTTTATTGAATTTCTCCAAGGTCTTGCTCTAATTCATAATGAATTTGAAGAAAATTATGAAGCACACACCATGCCATAGTCAACTTGAGAACTTTATATAATTTCATTTTAATAGATTGCAAAGTATACCATCTTTCCTTTAACAAAGTAAAAGCATGTTCTATTTTCACTCTTCATCTTGATAAAAACTTATCAAATTATTTATAATCTTTTGAATTGATATTTTATATTATTTTAACGCTTCTAAAGAAATAGGATAAATAGTAGTCCCTTCAAAGTTAAATGTAGGAGAATTTAATACTTTCCTTTGTTGCATACATTTTTTAATTGTAGATTCATTCCAATGGCTTGCATCATGCACTTCACCTAGTGGATTTAAACATACATTTCAAAAAAACAATTTTTGCATCACATATTGCTTGTAATAAAGCATTATAGCAGTGAATTAAATTGTAATAGCTTACTAGATTATGGCCTGAATCAGGGGCATGAGCTAGATTTATATGTGTGTCATCCATTGCTCTACAAATCATTGGTAACAATGTAAGTGATTGAAAATCACTTAAAATTTTGGATAGTCATTCACTATATGGTATAATTATGTACATGCTTTGCAAATGATCTACAATTATATTAATTTCAAACACCCTAAAATTTCAAGGCACTCTTACATCACCAGGGTCTTGGAAATGAGGCAAACATTTCCACAAGTGTAGCCTCATGACAGTTTGGCAAGAAATGGATGCTCTGGGTTTGGACTGTCTAGTTCGGCAAATTTTCTACTCCTAGTGTTGACAGGCCCAATGGACTCTCTAGCTTGCCCACCTGGGTAATTCACTTGGCTGACAATTTACTCAAAAACCATGCTGGGAGTTGTTGGTGATGCTCAGGATGCGTGAAACAGTTCGACAAGTTTTCTAGTGAGGACGTTTGCTACACTATGCTACGCTATGTAGTGTAGTAGGCCTCAGGAGACATTTGCTCAAGCAACCAAACTGTTGTAGAACAAAGTGTTACGCTATGCTACACTACACAACGTAGCAAAGGTAAGACAGAAAGGCCTAGCTTACCTACTGATTCTAATTGCACTCGGCAGGCACCCCGACCTTCAAAACCAGTTGCCTTGTTCAACTTCAAGTCCTTAGCAAAGCTTCTCATCAAAAAATGGCAGATTGAACAAAAAGCAAGATACGGTAGCTGCTACGCTTTGCTATGCTACCATAGCGTAGCACAACATAGTGACGATTCAAAAGCAACAATGAGCCTCTTAAGTACAAGTTCAACAAGTTCACAGATCTCTCTTCACAAAAGGCAAAAGTTGCAACTGTTAGCATAATCAGAGCTCCAAGCAAGCATTTGCAACTTCAATACGGATCACGAATGAAGCCAACTGCTATGCTATGTAGCGTAGCATAGCGTAGCATAGATGCAAATCAAACCGTATCCTGCAAAAGTTGACCTGACATGTGGAGAAGCTTCCAACAGATGCAGTTGACTTCAATGCCAATTTCTTCTTCAAACTGGTGGCTATGCTATGCTACACTACACATAGTGTAGCACAACCTAGCAAGCTGCCACGCTACGCCAACATGCTATGCTACATTACGTAGCACAACGTAGTAGGCAGCTACGCTACTTCAGTATGCCTCATTCCTCATCTGCATTTTTGGCATATTTGATTCTAGCATCTCTAGTTTTAGCAACATAATTATAGCATGACAGGCTCATCAATCAGCTTTGCATGACCAAGAAGCACTGACAAGTCAGCATCTCATAGGTCCAGGACACATGGCATCTAGGCCGCACTTCTCGCATGCTCTTGGCCCTATAAATACCCCGACGAGTAATGCTCAAAGGGTTGAAAATTTTTTGGCAAGTTAGCAAGAATTTGGTCAGCAAGGTTGGCAAATTTTTTGGCAGATTGGTAAAATTTATTAGCAAGGTTGGCAAATTTTGGGGTTGTTGGCAAAAGTTTAGTTGGCAAAAATAAGCAGTTGACATTTTCGCTTGGCATTCTGTTAGCTCTTTTCTATTGAATTTATAGCACTTTTCATTGTTGGCTTTTGAGTCCATGTTCAAGAATATAATTAGCCTACTTTGAACATCCTAGTTACCTTTGGGATCTCTGTGCTTCCCAGTGTTGTGCAACCGATTGTATCCACTTCAACAAAGTAAAGCCGTAATCTTGAGACGGTGCATTTTCTAACTCCAGTTCACATTACATTCCTATTCATTATTATCACATTTTACATTGTTTTTTGCTTCGATGCATTTATTAATTATTATATTACATTACAAACATTGCTTCTGCATTACACATTCATGAAAGGTTAAGTGACACCGTCTAAGTCCTTGTCTAATCGACCAGACCGTTCAGGGTGCCCCGTTTCTATTTTTGATCCAGCATGGTCCTCGCACAGATCCAGGGTTAAGACTATTCATTCGATAACCTCTTAATGTTTCCATCCACTGACATTTTCAGTTGCTATAGTTTTCTACCACTAGAAGGATTTTCATGTTTCACGGTAGTCTTGCACTCATTCTGTACCTCGTCATGCACTCGCGTAAATGTGACACCCTTCTGTAGTTGTTTACACATCATGTGGTGTAGTTCGGTCACTTTGACGATTCCTCTAGAAACTTGTAAGAAAGAAAGCCTCCAATTGCCTTCTGATCTCCTTGTTTCCTCATTTGCAAACCCTTTTTAACCTTACGACAATGATTTCCTTGAGCACCGTAGCTACTACCTCTAATGTTAAGGTCCTCCTCTCGATTCAAGGCATCACAAGTGCAAACCAGCTACCTAGCCCAGTGTTGGGGCCACGTCAATCCCTCAAGATCCAAAACTGGGCACTTGAGGGCTTGACCCAGCAACACGAGTGATATAATTTTCTCTACACTAAGGTGTAGGCAAACCTGCCCTTAGATGCCCAAGAACTCGAAGACAAATGTAGCTTTGAGTTCGCCTACTACAATGGGAGGGAATTTGTTCCCACTCCTGGCATTTCTATTCCTTTGACCCAAACACATCAATGGTTCATAGATTAGCTAGTAGCAGTCACTAGATCTAGGGAGCCATGAGATACGGCATCTCACCATGATGAGGTGTTCCAAGATGGGCAAGAGGAACTGGATTCCTTGTCCGAGGGTGGAGGTCAAACCAATCCTTCCACCATTCCTCCCACCCCATCCTTTTGGACAATCCCACTCTCCATCATTGCTCCCTTTATGATCACATCTACATCATCACAACCTGCAATTTCATCAACAATGGGTAGCCATGTCATGCCCTCTACATACCAGCACGCCTACTCCCCTATCTCATTCTCAGCCACTACCCTGCCACAAACTATTCCCCAGTCCATTCATGCATTGTATCATGCACCTATCATGGCTACCCTGCCCTATGTTCACATTGTACCTACCTCGCAATTGCATGAAACTTTCGCCTTCGTCCCTGTGTCTACACCTATCCCACCATTAGCAGCAGGCCCAGGCCCATCCACATGGTGGACCCCATTTGCCTCTCCTCATGCTTCATAGCCATCGCAGATGTCTCACTACACTCACCACCAGACGTACCAAACCCCGCAGATGGTACAACCAAGTGTGGGACTATGGTCTATCCCACCGACCACACAAAAGGGTTACCCTGTAGCACAACCAGCAACTGTTGCTCCCACACCACCACTTACCGAGTGGTGGACAGCACAAGAAACACCTTTCATAGGGGTCATCCCAATGACATCGCCTATGGGTCACGTTGCTGCCCCTGCCACAACATCAATGGGAGCTACCCCAGTAGCTCCCTAACTGTCTGCTTCATCCTTGGGTCTGGATCAAGCATTCCAGCTTATCCAGACCCTTACTGAGGAAATTAAATGCCTCAAGGCTACCGGCTCTAACACAGTACAAGTCATGGACTTTTACCAGGATGATCCCATCATCCCAGTAGTCCCCACACTATCTTTACCCCCTAGGATGCCACTCCACCATTTCACAAAATACAATGGGGAGGGTGATCCCAATGCGCATCTTGTCACATTCAGATCTAAGCTCCTTCTTCTGCAACAATGGCTGCATATAATCATCCATGTCTTTGCTATGTCTCTGACGAGGAAAGCCCTGGACTAGTACTACGCGCTCCCATGCTCCTCCATCTCAACCCTAGAGGAGCTCCTGACCCAATTTGTAACGCATTTCAAGTACAACTTGAGACCAAAAGTTACACTAGATCAACTAATGAGCGTGAAGCAAGATCCACTGGAACTAGTCCAGAAATTCATACAACAATGGAGCGCTACCCTTAATGAGATTTGCGAGCCCATCGTGGAGGCCCATTTACTGGCCATCTTTAAGGGTGCAGTGATTGACTTCATCAAGTCCAAAGTGTACTATCTCGCTCCCTGGACTCTTAGTCAGGATTTTGCCCAAATAAAGAGCATACAAGACACGGTTGAGGTAAGCAAAGACCCATCCTACATTGCATACAAGAACATGTTTCCAAAGAAGGACAAGGGCAAGGCTCCAACAGCCACAGTGGCCGCTGTGGCAACCAAAGCCAACCCCAACAACAACAAAAACAACAAGAAGACGGCTGTACTGGCAACTAACCCTGCGCCCAACCAGGGCAACATAGCTTAACCCTCCACATCTACATCTGAAGCATCCACACTGCCTAAGCCAAACTTTCAGCGTAAAGATCACTCCAAGTATACCCCACTACCTGTTAAGCCTTTAGAACTTCTGAAGCAATTACTGGCAGCAGGGTATATCCAACACAAGTGGATGTCAGAGGAGGGAGTTAAAAAACATCAATGGTACTGCGAACTTTGTAGGAACCCCTATTTGGCCTTGCCTAATGAGTTGCTAGTTCCTAAGAATTTTAGACTAGAGCGGTTCTGTGACTACCATCAATAGTGTGTTCATGACACAGATTATTGGATGGCATTAAAATACAACATTCAAAGAATGATTAATCAAGGTAAACTGGTTTTAGACGAGAGAAACCCAGTACGCCTTGAAAATCAATCTCTGCATGTTTACACAGATCCTCTTAATGCCAACAATGTCAGTTACATCATCAACACCATCGACTTTGATAGTAATCCTAAATTGCCCCAGTAGCCATTTTGGTCTATGTGCCTCAGCGTAGCACACCAGCACTAGTAGCAACTAAACAAACTCAGCAGCAATTGTTTGTCTTGAGAGCTCCTCCCTAGACATCTGCCCCTACACTACCTGTTAGCAGAACAACATCACAACCACGTGCATTAACACCATTACCACCATTTATCATCAAGGGGAAAAGTCACTCAACCGCCCCTGCCCCGCATAAGATAGCACCGTAGCCTTCTCATCCAAAGAGACAAGAAGAATGTTTGATAGGTGAGGTGTCAACAGAACATACCACTCTAGGTACTTCTAAACCTACGCCCTCGCCCTCTGCATCTACATCCCTGTTTCCAAAAGATGACGTTGCTACACATGCATGGTTATTGCCACCTTGTCCGAAAGGGTTTGATCCCAAACCCGAAACTGTCCCTCCTCGGGAAATTCGTCTCCTGGGATGAATGGAAGAAGAGAAAGGTAGTAAACAAGAAGGTGGCCCTAACCTTTTAAGTGCTCTTACTCAAGTCAACTAGGCTCTAAAATAGAAAAACACAATGCTAGGCCTGTATGACCTGATTATGACTTCTATTGCACACCATGAGGCTCTAGTTCACATGTTAACTTTAATATCGATTGACAAGAACATGCCAATAGAAGACAAAGTGATCCACTCGGTCATGCTTCCTTCTGCGCCTGCAAAACCAAAGCTATCCCAACTGACTTTTTACGATGATTCCATTAGGAAAGACCCTGAAAAGGGTCAGGTGACTACAGCACCTCTCTTCGTCACAATTTGGGTCAACCAACATAAGATCCGAAGGGTACACATTGATGACAGGGCTACTACGAATGTCATCCCATTCCCTATAGTGCATAAGTTGGGTTTGGTCGACCAGATCAGACCCACGACAACATCATGCTTAAAGTCGTTCAATGGAGCATGGGTTGTGGTGAAAGGCATGATCCACATTGACTTTGTGGTAGGGAACTAGTTCCCCATGAATGCAACGTTTATCGTGGTGGAAGAGATGCCTAGGTTTAACCTGATCTTAGAGAGGTCATGGTTAGCGTAACTTAGGGATGTCTCTTCACCCATACATCAGGAGATCCACCTACCCTATGCAAGCAGGGAGGTGGTAATCCACAGTAATGAGGTGGCAATGCAAGCTATAAATAACATGAACATGGAGTAGGGTTCAGAGTTTATCACCTCTGAGAATGAGGCCCTTGTCTCTGTCAACACTGACTGCTTAGCAAAGAAGCCAGCCCAACACGTTGGCTCAGAAAATGAAAATGCATGGGCCGAGTTGCCCTTCCAAGTGAATGACAATGATACAGACGAATACCCTGGTAGAGCATCTCGGCCTTACACCTTGCCTAATCCATGATGGATCAAGAAATTACACATAGCGTAGCAACCCCACTGCTCCTTACCCAGTTGGCATCCTTTGTGCATTTACCAACTTTTTGTTTTGCATCCATCCATCTACGCTAGGTACACCTATTAGCTTTTCTCTAAACTGTTAGCATATCCTTTGTTTACTATCCCATGGCCTGAAATGGCCTAAAACTATATTACCCCATTGTTCAAAATGGCCTAAAACTAGCCATGGCCCGAAATGGCCTAAAACTACACATGGCCCGAAATGACCTAAAACTAGCCACTGCCCGAAATGGCCTAAAACTAGCCACGGCCTGAAATGGCCTAAAACTATGTCGCATCATGGCCTGAAATGGCCTAAAACTAGCCATGGCTTGAAACGGCCTAAAACTAGTCATGGCCCAAAATGGCCTAAAACTATGCATGGCCCAAAAGGGCCTAAAACTATATAGTCACGACGGCCTGAAATGGCCTAAAACTACGCATGGCCCGAAATGGCCTAAAACTAAAACACCAGAAATAGAAATCGATCACATAGATAACATATGAAACACATAAACTAGAGTAGCATCAATCCTGCCAAAGTCCATTTTTCATTCAAAACTTCACTTAGACAATGTTTGCAACAGTTTTGCAACAACTTTACAAAAATACAAAAATCAAAAGCCCTGCCATCATGCATCATCTTCCCCTGTGTCATTTCCCTATGCATCATCATTTCTACCCTCTAGGGGCCCTGCTTCTTCATCTAGAACCTGCATCATAGAAATGAAGTAGTCAACTAGAGTTACACACAAAAGCTAGAAAAACCTAAATTGTTGCATCGCGGAAAGTGACTAACCCGAGATGGCCCCGCATCTACCTAGGGGGGTATGTGGTCCAATTTGAGACCGAGGTAGTGCCATACCTCCTCCTATGTGATATCTGCCCAGTGCCTATAACTTAGTTCAGTGTTTTCGACAGCTTTCTCCTTTTCAATGGTTGTCCATCTTGGCGGTCCTGGAGAAAAGGAGGTAGTGGTGGTCTCACCTGTGGGAAGATTCACTTCCCGCTCAGGAGATTCACTGACTGTCACTTACTACATGAACTTGTTGTAGGCCTTAGAAGCACCAATAGCATCCAAGAATGCTTCATGAGTAAAAAAATTTACTGAAGCATCCCGTTATAGTTTGCAGTAGGTGGCACGTTCCAGTTTATACATGTGCTTATGATTTTTTGGGAATGCCCCCACTCGTAAACTCTAGTGCTATAATCTTTCCAGTCTTGGTTCTTCTAAGCCAACAACTCCATCTACATCCACTGCTCTATTATCTCTCGAGTGGCCTCATTGTTGTGCCATACAACTATCCAATATCTGACGTAATCTATGATATTTGTGCACCAATTACCATCATTGGTGTCACGGGCTAGGAGGAACTTGTTCTTGGAACAGAGGTCTCCCACCTTGGTAGTCAAATTGGCTAATTCTCTCTCTTGCCTCTGGACTCATTTCCACAGGTCTTCATTCACTCGCCTACACTCCCATAAAGAGCATGCCGAGTGCAACACATATTTACTAGCCTCGTTGTATATGCAACGAGGCACCTCGATCACTTCAAGTGGGAATGTGGGCATGGCATCCACCTTTACTGCTCGTTTTAGGTCCCACTTGAGGCTAGAGGCTGTTATCACACGTAAAAGCACATTAGTCATAGTAGTGTAGTAAAGTTTGGCAATTCAGGAAGTCTAGTGTAGCAAGCTAAAAGCCTAGTGTAGCCACTTTACTTCCCCACTTCCGAATCGACTTGTTTGAGACAGCCGATTATGTCGTTGACAATCCCCTGCATGAACGTAAGCTTGTCAAGGGTCTCAGCCCATGGTTCTAGTCGCATCAAGGAATGTCCTGCAATGTTAATAGTGGTGTCTGCCATATAACCAAACATGTCAGTTATGACTAAGATAGACTATAATGAAGCCGATGAGAAACACAAACGACAGTGCAAAGGCTCCTACATAGCAAACCCTTAGGGGTGATAGTGGGGGGGTTGCCCATCAACATACTATCGAAAATACAATCAAACTCACCAGCTTCTAGTTGTAGATCCCCTCCTTGCTAGCTTAAAACTATGGTAGCACCCTTCGCGTTCATTTGTTCATCCAATGCTAAATTGAACTCAGTGAAAGGATCATCAGCAGAGGTTCCTTCCTTGTTGACATGGGCTTCCTCTTTATTCACTGAGGCCTTTCTTTTTAACGCACCAGCATCCTCCCTCATCAATGGGGAAATCTTCCTCATTAGCCAAAACTTCCCCTTCATTAGTAAGGGCATTTTCTTTGCCGACCGAAGCCCCTTCCTTTGTGGCAAGGGTTCCCTCTCTCTTGACCAGGGCCCTTTCCTCTGTGGCCGGGGCCCCTACATCTTTATTCATTATCCCCATTTTCAGGACCAACGTCTCTTCATCGCCTTCTTCTTCTTCTTCTTCCTTTGGCAACAAAGCAAGTTTACATTAGACTTAGCATGTTAACTTCAAATCGATGCTACACTATGCTACGCTACCTAGCATAGCAAGCATTAACCAAATAAGCGAAGAAATAAGCAAAACAACAAAAGCATTTACCAATGGGGGGGCTACACCCTATGTATCTTAAACCACAATGTCTACCCCTCTTCTTCTTTTGTACGGGAAAGTTCCTTAGCTGGATGAGGCCTCTTTCACGGCAACTTGGTGGCGACTATCTCCACGATGAGACATTTCCCCTGTGATACATTACCGGTAGTAGCAGGGGAAACCTCTCCCATGCTATCCTAGCCACGGAATTTGTGGGCCATCTAATCCTTAGTCATCATGAAAAATGACTCCCCAATTGCTTTTGGGGGATCCTAGGCTCGGGTGATCTAAAAGACTTGGTAGATCCATGGTTTTGAAATCTGGTTGCAATCTTGCATAACCTAGACTCCATTCTCACGGACCACCAAGAATTATGTGAAATGCCACAAGCAAGCTATGTAAAAAGCATGATGCACGTTGAAACACAACTCATGCTTCTTATGAAGCTTGATAATTTCAGCTTGAAGGCCTTTGTAGAGATGCCTAGCCCAATTGTAATGGGCCCCCTCTTCCATGACCTCCCTCATCACCCAAGCTTGCTCAATCCCAATGGTCTTTCCTTGGGAAAGTAGTTGGGGAAAGGCACGAGCACGAAAGATGGGGTAAATGTCTTTGGCTACTCTAGGCTTTGCTTTTTCCATAAGGATCCCCTTTCATCCTTTGGCCAGGCCTAGCCACTCCTCAATGTCCTCCTGATGGTTAGCCTCTTTTTTGGTCTTTGATGCCATGGGGAGACCATCAGTAGGGACATCAAAGAGGTCTGCAAATAGTTGGTCGTTGATTTCAAGGACCACTAGGACACCATGCACATGTGTGTGGAAGCGATCTGCCTTTTCAGAAAATGAGTTAGCTAGGGCCATCATCTCAGCAGCAGGGATGCTCAGGTTCATGGCTAGGAACAAATCCATGAGTCCAACATTCTGAAGGTGCTTGGTCAATGATTCTGAGGCCCCATTGCAAAGCTAGTGTTGGGTCTCATCTACCTCCCCGTACTTGAAGTAGATGTTGGCTTCATGATGCCCAGAGGTGATCACCATCACCTCCTCAGACTTCTTCGCTGTTGTATCAGTTTGCACAAGCATAAAAAAGCAAGAACTTAGATAAAAATAGAAATAGCATAAAAATAGGAGCAACATTCGAACATGCAAGAAAATCACTATTTAGCTTACCAGGTTTAAACAGTGATGGGAATGGTAGAAGATCCACCAATACATCTTGAACGGTGATCAGCCTAAGGGATACCCAATCTCTATCCAACCAACCGAGCTACTTGCATTTGTTGTAGAGCTAGGAGTACCAAGTTGGGCAGGTTTTGTTCTAACCCCCACATTGGCCTATCATGCCTACGTGCATATTCTCAGTGGAAGAAAACTCCTGCAACATCATCTGTATCAAGCCCAACACATTCGTGTCACCATGAAGTCCATCCTTGTTGATAAAAAACTTGGTAACAAAAACACACTATTAACATTTGCCTAGTGTAGCAAGTTTTGCATAGCATAGCGGAATACGTTTACAGAACTCACCTGCTGGCATAGTAAACATTTCTTGGTGGATTTTGAAAACAAGTTCCCATGTGGTGTGCAATAAACAAAGTGTTGTACTGATGGTAGAAATTTTATCCAGGTATCTCCCAGATCCAAGCCAGATGCCTCAAATTTTTTGGGTTCTGACTAGATCCTTCTCCCTACCCACTCCTAATTGCTCCATCCATCAAAAATCTTAGAATACCCCGATTCACCCTAGGCAAGAGGGTTTTCTTCACTATGGCTACTACCTCCTCTGACAAGTGTGACCAAACGATCACACTGAAGTGCTGGAGGAGAAATTGCAGGAATTCATGTGTGCCTTCCCATAACCAGACCACCTGCTGCCCCACATGTGCATGGGGCAAAGGAACGTTGGCCACCAGTCCGCTTAGGCAACATAGGACCCCTACGATTTCTAGGACAACTAATATTGGCCTTAGCACCATCCTCCATAACACAAATGCAAATGTTAACTCCATGTTCAAATGGGATTCATATATAGCATAGTAGAATTAGCAGTTAATAGGTAGCGTAGCATGATTCTCTCCATCCATGTAGCATAGAAAAAAACACAAACGCGATAGTGTAGCAAGATTGGCCTAGCGTAGCAACGAAAAGCTAAACACAAATCTTTTAACAAGAAAGAATCCAATGCACTGCACTAGTTTCAACGGGTCTTCTACCTAAAAACATGATTTGCAATACCCCATGGTAGACACGTGTTACGTTGTCCAATCACACACATGGCCAAACCCTCTTGAGGGTCATATGCTATGCTATTCACATGCGGAGTTGCTAAAATCGCCTAAGCTTCTACGACAAGCCAACCATAGTGATGGCAATTTAGACAACGTTGCATGCAACCCTAGCATAGCACCTATACACCCATCATAGCTAAATTAGCAATAGCAACAGTGTAATGGCCAAAATAGAAACAAAATGACGATAGAAAGACACAGATTGCATAACAAAAATTGCAAAAAACAAAAATAGAAAAAGAAAAAGCAATAACCGCAACATAGAAAAACAAAGGAGGGTATCAACTTACCAGGTCAATGGGGTTTCCTCTCACACAATAATGTGTGCCTGTGATACATGCCCCAAGGTCTCCTTCACTTCGTCCATCTTGGTGAGTGCTAGGTATTTGCGTTCCTTCCCAGGAGCCATCATTTCGATTGCCGATTTTTTCTTGCTCACTATGTTGAATCGCCTTACTCTTGGATAGCATAATCGCTCTACGCTTTGAATGAAAGCTCTACACTGTTATGGTGAAAATGACAAGTTTAATGGGGGTAAACCCCTATTTATAGCCAAAACGGTGAAAAGAACCCTGTCATTTTCTCTTCCTGATTAATGAGGGATGCCCCATATAGTGTAGCGCTCCCCCATAGTGTAGCGGCACTGTTTGCATTATGGCAGGTGTGCCTAACCAAAAACTTTGACCCACTCTAAACTAGCCGTTCGCCTTCACAAAAATAACTAACTAGATGGTCTGCAAAGACCTTAAACTAGCAGCTTCAAACTTTTGCATCTAGACAGTCCACAAAGACCTTAAACTAGCAAATTCTAACCCACAGCCTCTACCGAGTTAGAGGTCCATGAAGACCTTAAACTAATACTTCGTGGTTTCGCTAATGTAGACTATTAGCGGTCCGTAAAGACCTTAAACTAACACTTTAAATTTAACCTGTCAGCAGTCCGCAAAGACCTTAAACTAGTAGTTTTACATTTTTGCACCCAGGCAGTCCACTATGACTTTAAACTCGCAAGTTGCGAATTGTGCATCATATTTTATAGTTAATTCAGCTATTCACATTTCATTGCTACTTTACAAATGCTTACTATGCATAGTTGCTGTAAATAGGTATCCCTTGACTAGGAATTTATCTCATTTTGGTAGGTTGAGCAAGAATGACAATGCATCATGATCTTTCTTCACCTCTAGCCTTAACAAGTCCATACGATGAGCTTGCAAGACAACTAGACCACGAGTCAATAGACTAGGGATCATCTGCAAACAACATTGTAGCATCCTTAGAAACATCCCCAAACTAGCCCAAACATCTATTCCAAGCCCTAGATTTAGAGGTTGGGGATGTAACTGAGGACCCTCTCATTGAGATGCCTGTGACCACATCCAGGGGGGAGACAAGAACATTAAAACTTAGCTCCCTCCTAGATTCGCAGATGCACAAAGATGTAGCCAAGGTATTTTAGAACAACATTGAAGTATTTGCATGGTCTTACAATGACATGCCAAGTTTAGACCCGAGGCTTATACAACACAACATTGTCTTAGATCCGTGAATGAAAGTAATTAAGTAGAAGGCTCGCAAGGTTAAAATAGAGATCACACTAGCTGTACTGGATGAAATCGCTAAGCTATATCAGGATAGTTTCATTCGGGCAGTTAATTACTCAAAGTGGGTGTCAAACATCATTATGGTTTTTAAGAAAATGGGAGGGATACGTATCTATAAAGACCTCCAGGATCTGAAAAAAGCCACGATCAAGGATGACTTCCCACTGCCAAGTAGTGATCAACTCATTGACACTACAGCTGGTCATGCTCTGTTATCCTTCATGGATGGTTTCTTTGGCTACAACCAAATTTGCATCAACCCAGAGCATCAGTTAACAACAAATTTCATGACCCCATGGGAGACTTTCTGTTATACCATGATGCCCTTTGGGCTCAAAAATGCCGGAGCAACCTACTAGAGAGCCATGACATACATCTTTAGCGACTACATCTTAGAAATTCTGAACGATTACATGGATGACATAGCGGTAAAATCTAAAGAAGCCATTGATCATCCCACTGATCTAGGTGTAGTCCTTAAGTGTTGCTAGATGCACAATTTACACCTTAACCCAAAAAAGTGTGTCTTCGGGGTGAGGACCGAACGCATGTTAGGGTTTGTAGTATTGGAGGCTAGAATACAAGTGGACCTTGACAAAGTCAAGGGCATCGTTAATTTGGTGCCACCTACAAATCTTAAAGAATTGCGCAGGTTACAAGGTAGAGTATAGTTCATCAAAAGGTTTATAGCAAATTTGACTGACAAGTTACACCCCATGCAACATCTACTAAAGAAAGGGGTTAACTTTGAATGGACACCACAATGCCAGCAAGCCTTTGACGATCTAAAGGAAGAGCTTTTACACCTCCCAACTATTCAACTTACAACCTCACTCGTCGATGACCAAGCCATCATAGATCCCAAATTCCCTGACAAGCATGTCAGCACTATCAATGTCATCCCATCACATCTTAAAGCTACTTTGCATTTTGACAGCACCTCGACCACACGAGGGGGTAGTGCAGCTGCTGTCATTACATTCCCCTCTGGGGAAATGCAACCTTTTTCTTATCATTTTATGTTCCCTTGTACAAACAACGTGGTAGAGTACGAAGGGTTACTCAAGGGCCTCTTACCAACCCAAGCAGTAAGCATACAACACCTAGCAATTCGTGGAGATTCACAACTTGTTGTGAATCAAATCACTTAGGTCTATGCCTGCAAGGTTACACACTTATAGCCCTACTACGACCTAGCAAAAAGCTTGCTCAAACAATTTGCAACAATGGATGTACAACACATGCCACGCAACGAAAATACTATAGTAGATGCCTTGGCCACCCTAGCGTTAAATGTGTCATCACACATGTTCACAAGTTTGCCAGCTTCGATTACCGAGTGTACAGAGCCTATCACTTAGGTGGTACATGTAGCCTCTGTTACCTAGGAGTGGTACACCAACATTAAAGCCTACCTGCAACATGGTGAACCCCCAAGCGGATTGACATCTACCCAGAGAGATGTGATCCATAAGCATGGTCGGAAATATGTGCTTATAGGAGACAAAGCCGTATGCAAGCGCTCCTATGATGAGATATTGCTGGCATGTGTAAATGAGGAACAAGTGCAGAAGGTTATTAGTGAAGTACATGAGGGACTGTATGGTGGACACATAGCACCTAGGGCCATGGCTACAAAAATAAGATGCCTAGGGTACTACTAGCCTCACATGGAGCATGATTGCCTAGCCAAAGTCAAGACTTGTGATACGTTCCAAAGATATGCAAATCTTATATACGTTTCGCCAACAGATTTGCATCTAACACAGATCATGTGGCCTTTTCAACAATGGGGACTACACAGCATAGGACCTATCATGCCTAAGTCTTCTGCAGGGCATAGCTTCATCGTCACCACCACCGAGTATTTTACGAAGTGGGTGGAAGCTATTCCCCTTAGGAAGACTACATCCCAGTAGATTTTCCACTTCATCTTAGACAACATGTGATAAGGTTTGGGCTTCTCATGACTATTGTGACTGATAACAGGCCACAATTCAATAGTGGTAAAACCAAAACCTTCTGCAGAAATCTTGGCATCAAGCAGTCGTTCTCCTCGCCATACTACCCGTAAGAAAAAGAACAAGCAGAAGCTACGAACAAGTCCATCATCAACTTGCTCAAGAAAATTCTTAACAATCACAAGAGGCGGCATGAGAAAATTCTCTATGTGTTGTGGGCTTATAGGATGATGTGTAGGACAGCGACAGGTAAGACACCTTATAGTCTTGTTTATGGATCTAAAGCAGTGTTAACTCTTGAGTTGTAGGTACCATCACTTCGAATGATCCTATTGGACGTCGTGAGCAAAGCCCAGAACAATGAGTTGAGGATCATCAACCTCAACTTCATAAAAGAGGAGCGTGCATAGACACTTGGTCACATAGAGCACTATCAAAAAAGCAATGGCAGAAGCATCATGCAAACCCACATCAACGGCTGATACAGAAGGGAGACCTTGTTCTCAAGGTTGTCCGTGAGCATGTGAACAAATTCTCGGCAAACTAGGAAGGTCCATTCATGGTCACAAAAGCCTTTGGGAATGGGGCCTTCAAGTTGGCACGCATGGATGGCAATGAGTTCACAAATCCTGTAAATCACTCATATGTCAAGGCATACTACATCTGATGCAAGTGCAAGGTAAGCAAACATCCACAACGACATAAAACTGGCAAAGGTAAGCAATCGTCTGCTACAACTTAAAATTGGCAAAGCTCATCCACTACAATGTAAAATTGGCAAAGGCAATCCGCTATGACTATAAACTAGCATAGATTGTCCACCATGATGTAAAACTTGCAAAGTGTGTCTGCTACGACGTTAAACTAGCCAATCCACCATCTGCTACAACGTTAAACTAGCACAGCAGTCTACTAGGACCTTAAACTAGCACAGTCATTGTCCGCTATGATGTTAAACTAGCATTGTGGTCTACTAGGACCTTAAATTAGCATAGCCACTATCCACTACAATGATAAACTAGCACAATGGTCTACTAGGACCTTAAACTAGCATAGCAACCATCTACTACGACGATAAACTAGCACAGTGAGGACCTTAAACTAGTACACCACGGTTTGTTGAAACATTAAACTGGCACTTCAGATAGTCCACCAAGACCTTAAACTTGGTTCATAGCACGTCCCCAACATGCGTCTATGACACTACACAACAATCGAGCATGCATACCTCCAACACAGGGTGGGATGTTGCAATTCCCAAATGTAGTTCATGATGCTAAGAAAACACCCTCGGGAATATGTGCAATGCCACTACCCCTAGCATCTTGTTGATCCTCCAGAGATGTCATATGACATCCTGCTGATCCTCTAGAGCTACTGCTACCATGGCTCGTCACTCTGGCAGTATAGCTTCCATGGACAATGCTTGCTGTTGGAGTTCCAGCAGTATTGTGGCCCAGCCACAATGTTGCTATCCTCTAGTCCCCACCATCGTCCAATCCCAAAAGATGTTTAGCTATTGGGTAGCCTATCTCATAGCTGAACTGCATAATGTTTTCCTTGGGTGTGGACTCCTGAGCACTCACATCACCGCAATTCCTAGTTGCCTTGGTGCCAACCTCTCCACGTCGATGCTACCAGAGTTGATGCTGGCCTTCCTAGTTTGGACGTCATGTGCCTTAGCAACAATGTCCAAAGCTCTAGCATCGTCCAAAGCAAGCAAGACCTTTACCTTCATTTTGCATCACGATTGTTTCTCTTGGTTTGCTTTCTATTATGTTTGCAGGATGCTTGCCAAGTGGGTGCCCGTCAAAGGTGTGTTTCATCACAAGGACAAGACACTACATCATTCCAAGGTGGTCATCCTGACTAGCTTAGCTACTTTGAAGTGCACATCATATCCTCACCCTTAACCTCCTTTACCTTGTTCCTTACACTCGCAACTCTTACTCTCACCTCTTTTATGAATTTTCCTGATGCCTGTAATGCCCTTCCATATGTCCAACCGCAAAGTCCATGACATGCGTAATGCAACTCGTCGCATGGGAAGCATCTGTAGGCAGGTTAAAGCCCCACGTGGATATAACACAACTCATCTTGGGAAAGAAATGCATGTCCTGCAACAAGGTTGTTTGCAAATGTAAATGGCATAACAACAAAAGAAAAGTGTAAAAGAGCATAAAAAAAAGCGTGCCTAAAACAAATGGCACATCAGCTGTTTCACAGTAACCCTCTCTAAGCATTCCGACGAGAGGTCAAAGGTCAGAAAAAGCAAAGATGACCATGCAAAAAACTCCCTCACAAGCATTCCGACGAGGCACCTTGCTAAGTCTCATCTTTACCATTTTCTTGAACCTCCTTCTCCCCCTAGTTTAACCCTTCCTCTTTCCCCACACAACTAATCCAACACTCTCAAGCATAGCTAAGCGACATCTTGGCGATAACCAAAGAGCAATGTTAGCACCTTATCTTTCGCGGTGTTTCATATTCTTTGTCGACGTCTCTTGGGTCCATCCTCCAGATGTCGACAAAGAGGGGCCAATGAAACACCCTAAAATTTCAAGGCACTCTTACTTCACCAGGGTCTTGGAAATGAGGTAAACATTTCCACAAGTGTAGCCTCACAATAGTTTGGCAAGAAATGGATGCTCTGGGTTTGGACTGTCTAGTTCGAGAAATTTTCTACTCCCAGTGTTGACTGGCCCGATGGACTCTCCAGCCTACCCACCTAGGTAATTCACCCGGCTGATAGTTTACTCAAAAACTATGCTGGGAGTTGTTGGCGATGCTCAGGATGAGCCAAATAGTTTGGCAAGTTTTCTAGTGAGGAATTTTGCTACACTACACTATGCTATGTAGCATAGCAGTCCTCAGAAGATAGTTGCTCAGGCAACCAAACTATTATAGAATAAAGTGGTACACTACGTAGCATAGCAAAGGCAAGACAAAACGGCCCAACTTACCTAATGATTCCAATTGCACTCGGCAGGCAGTCCAACCTTCAAAACCAATTGCCTTGTTCAACTTCAAGTCCTTAGCAAAGCTTCTCATCAGAAAGTGGCGAATTGAACAAAAAGTAGGATATGTTGGCTGCTACGCTGTGCTATGCTACCATAGCGCAGCACAATGTAGCGACAATTCAAAAGCAGCAATGAGCCTCTCAAGGACAAGTTCAACAAGTTCACAGATCTATCTTTGTAGAAGGCAAAAGTTGCAACTATTAGCATAATCAGAGCTCCAAGCAAGCATTTGCAACTTCAATGCAGATCACAAATGAAGCCAACTACTATGCTATGTAGCATAGCGTAGCCACTAGTTTAAAGAAGAATTTGGCATTGAAGTCAACGGCATCTGCTGGAAGCTTCTTTGCACATCAGGTTAACTTTTGCAACCTATGCTACACCAGCATGCTATGCTACATTGCGTAGCATAGCATAGTAGGTAGCTATGCTACTTTAGTATGTCTCATTCCTCGTCTAAATTTTTGGCATATTTGATTTCAACATCTCCAATTTTGGTAGCGTAATTATAGCATGACAAGCTCGTCTATCAGCTTTGCATGTCCAAGCAGCACTGACACATCAGCATCTCGTAGGTCTAGGACATGTGGCATCCAGGCTTCACTTCTCATGTCCTCCTAGCCTTATAAATACCCTGATGAGCAATGCTCAAAAGGTTGGAAAATGTTTTGGAAAGTTAGCAAAAATTTGGTTAGCAAGGTTGGCAAATTTTCTGGCAGAGCGGAAAATTTTGTTAGCAAGGTTTGTAAATTTTGGGGTTGTTGGTAAAAGTTTAGTTGGCAAAACTAAGTGGTTGGCACTTTCTCTTAGCATTCTGTTAGCTCTTTTCTATTGAATTTGTAGCACTTTGCATTGTTGACTTTTGAGTCCACGTTCAAGAATATAATTGGCCTACTTTGAACATCCTTGTTACCTTTGGGATCTCTGTGTTTCCCAGTGTTGCGCAACCAATTGTATCCACTTCAACAAAGTAAAGCCGCAATCTTGAGGCAGTGCATTTTCTAACTCTAGTTCACATTACATTCCTGCTCATTATTATCACATTTTACATTATTTTTCGCTTCGTTGCATTTATTACTTATTATATTACGTTACAAAAATCGCTTCTGCATTACACGTTTACGAAAGGTTAAGTGACACCGACTAAGTCCCTGTCTGATCAACCAGACCATTCAGGGCACCCCATTTCCATTTTTGATCCAGCACGGCCCTCGCACGGATCTGAGGTTAAGACTATTCGCCCAATAACCTCTCAGTGTTTCTAGCCACCAATGTTTTCAGTTGCTACAAAAAATTGCTTAAAATTTTGGATAGTCATTCACTATATGGTATAATTATGTACATGCTTTGCAAATGATCTATAATTATATTAATTATTAACCAAATATATTTCACATAGTTGATACCCTCACACAATATAATTTAGTCATTATAAATGTTAAGGTATTGTGACCAAGATAATGTAGAACTAAACAGAATGCTTCTTTTAGCTGTAACAAATCTCAAACATACTCTAATGCTTCGTTGCTACATAAATATGGTTATATTTCATTTATTAATTTATGATATAGAGCATATGTCATTTGATAATGCATCCTATATAACTTGTTCAACATTGATTCATTGGATTTCCATGTTTTATTTTGAACAATATTCCAAAAGATATTTTGTTGTGGAAATCTCCACCATTCCCTATTTGATTGTGATAAAGTTTGACTTTCATATAAAGCAATAAACATGAGGTATACTTGAAGTTATAACTGATATGTTGAGGTGAAAAAATTGCTAGTTAAAAATTCTCTTAATAATTTCATCCATATCATATAAACATTCCATCTATTTTCCTGCAAATAAAGTAAATATAATAAATATACTAAAGATAATTTTACATCCAAATAATTTTTAAACCATAAGTATTCGAAACTTTTAGTCCAAAACATATATAATAACAAAATTTAGAAATAGAACTCACCGAAATTAAGAGCATATTATAAAAATAACCAAAATGATAAGTATATTATAAGAACAACTTGCATAAGGATGTGATGTTGTAAATAGAGTAAAACAACTTGAATTTTTTTGAATTCAACTTATGATAATTCTAATAAAGGTTTGAGATCAAATGTAATCTTATGTTGCCAACCTTGATTCAAATTTGTAAGTTTTTTATAGCTTTTCTGTATCTAACCTCATGCTTTCTTGGATATTGGTTTCTCCTTTATCCTTACTTGATTTATAAAAGTTGGAGCTATGGCATAAGGCAGCTCTCCAAAAAATATGTTGTGTAGCTTCCAAAGGATCACTGCTAATGGTAATGTAGTTGGAATGAAATGGCTTCGATTTGTATTCACAAACTAATCAATGTTTCTATTTCAGCTACTCTTTCTATTTTGCAAGACCCAAAAGAAAAAATTTGTAAGTTTTCTCATAGGTATCATAGTTTCCTAAGGATAAAGTTCCTGCCATGTTTTAAGTTTGTCATTAGATAAGAATGCATAACCATTTTTCTAATGTGAGCTATGACCAATATTATGAAAAAATAAGTATGTTAGATTAGCATCACATCACAATGCAATGCATTACCATGTGCATAGGACATCAATTGGAAGATTATACACTTCCAAGTGTGGCAATAGTGGAGTAGCCTTATGGTTGGACCATTTTTGTTCATGGATCACATCTACCCTATTCTATGGGTAGGGGTTGTGCTACCAACCCCAAGTTACCTTACCTAAAAAAAATAAGAAATAAAAAATTGCATAGTAAGGTGTTACCTTTGTGAAAATTTTTAGGTGGAAATTTGTAAAAAAGTAATTTGAAACTTTTAACCTATCTTTATTTGCTCTTTTTGCATACCATGAATAACTATTCTATATATTTTGATGAGACTAAAACATTTCATGTATTATTTAAACATGTATACTTGGGTTCTACCCATGCTCCCTACCATGGGTGAGAATTAAGGACAAGCAAACACGGTAACACTATGATCATGATGGCTATCAAATATACCACATGATGGTTTGCATACGTATTTATAAAAAATATGTATTATTTTATGCTTTCCTCAAATTTATGAGTACAAACTCTACTCTAATCTATGGAATAGATGGGGTATACGTCTAGTAGTAGTTACTAAATTGCACATCATTAGCTTCCTACTTTACACTTGTATTTGGCTTAAGATGTATAGTTAAGCATAACTAAGGCTTACGATTATTGCTTCTAAAATGAAAAAGTAGATATGTGCTCCAGAATCAAAATGATTGAAAATTAGCAGAAGTAAGATAGAATATAGGGAATGTGATTTCACTAGTAACATAAACAGTGATGGAATAGACATGATAATTCAAGATTAAAAAGTCCCTTATTGCAAACAGTTCCACTACCTAAGATCAATCCTTTAATCAAATGGTGATGTTAATAAAGATATAAGAAAGAAAATTTAGGTAGGATGGTTGATATGGAGACAAGTTAGTTTTGTCCTATGTGATAAAAGAATACCAATAAAATTAAAGAAAATATTTTACTAGATAGTAGGCAAGCCTCCTATCTTATATGATGCTAAATGTTGGGTACAACAAAAGAGGCATGAATAATAAATTAGTATATAAAAAATGCAAATGCTTGGTGAATATCATTGGAAGAAATAAATTGCATGATAAAATATTAGAGGAAGACTCCAAGTGACTTATATTTCAAATAACTTAAAGGAATGACAGCTTAGATGGTTTGGACATGTGCAAAGAAGATCAACCAATGAGCCTATAAAAAAAGGTTGCTACATCACTATCACAGGAAAGCTATCAATAAGAAGAATTAAAAAGACATAGGGAAAAACAATTGAAGATGATCTTAGGAAATGGTAATTAAATAAAGATCTAGCTCTTCATTAAGGCAAATGATAAAAAAAATCATGTGGTAAACCCCATTTTGTTAGGGCAAGGCTATAATGATGATACAAATTAATACAAAAGTAAAGGTAATGGAATATTAGTGTGAATAAAGTAAAGTCTTATGTGCAATGTGTATCCACTTTGTTAATCCATTATCACACTTTCAAATCTAAACATTAACTATTTGATAACTAACCAATTTAATTGTATTTAGCACTTGAGATCGTGATATACTCATTTCATATTATAGTAAATTATGCTACTAAATTTCATTAAATGTAAATTAAAAAAAGTTAAAATGCTATAATGTGTTAGGAATCAACGAAGATATTAATTTTTGAACATGGGTACATTCAATCATAATCACTCAAATAAATACTCTGTCAACTAACATAAGATACACTATAAGTACTTGCCAATTGTTAAAAGTTTTCAACAAAAAAATATCAAGAATTCTTCTACTAGTAACTGAAAATTGATGATTTTTGCCATTAGATAATATGTAGTTATAGGTGGAATGTTCTAACTACACTAACACAATTCAAAAATTTGAAATTTTTTCATGCTTCATTATATCCTACAATTGACTAAAAACTTGTCCTTGAGTTACATAAATAGAAGCCTAATTACAAAAATTGTAAGATGATAAAAGACTAACCAAATAACTAACTACAAGTGTTCAATTGCCATATATTTGTAGTGGCTATGTCTTTTAAAAAATTACAATGCTACAAAATAATTCCTAATACAAATCAAGCATGCACATTAAACTAATGTAATAATATTACAAGCCCAGTGGCATGAGCTATTTTTCCTATTTCGTTAAGAGCTTGTATAGATTATGTAATTTTTCATCACCATTTTTGGGATTACCTATCTTTAATGTAAGTTGTCCTGTCTTCAAAGGCATAATAACATTATATGGATATGGCAACATAGGAAAAATCTTGTTGGCATTGATAAACAAGTAACCAATAAGAGGCTCTTACTTTCTAAGGCTTCCACTCTTTGCATGTATTGATCAAACTCATTTAGTCTTTTCACTAGGTCTTCAACTACTTTCCTATGTCATATGAATCATCTTTTTTAAATTTATTTTTTCTTCTTTTTTAACTTTATAGGTTTCTTAGTTTGTTGTTGTTTGCTTTTCATTTTTGTATAACAAGAAAACATACGCAAGTTTTTATTTCAACTTTGTTTTGGACATTCCTACCATGATATAAGCCAAATTGACATAATGTAGACTAGTGTATTTAATATGTTGCTTAAGATATTCAATGATAAATTATTTTTATTTAATCTTAACATTCTTGATCTCTTTAATGAGCTAGTAGATGTACTTCCTTACTCTTTTAGTACCCAATTAGGTTTGCATCATTAGGACTTACAGATGATTTCATGAACTTTATAGCTTCTCATTTATCTCCTTTTTCTTTTCAACATGATCTATATAATGGTTCTATAGTAGTTTCATCTACGTTATGTAATTCTTCTATGTTTCAATTTCTACAATTGCCTGATATTTGATTATATATCATTTAAGCATGAAAAAAATTATGTTTTCTCTCACTAACTTGGCTATCTCCAAATTAACATTAGCTTATTCTTATCTAATACGTTGGAGATCCTCTTTAAATGCATAGATGTCTTTCTCTCTCTAAGCCTTTTCTCAAGTTTAGTTAACCTCTTTTTTAGGCCAACAGCTTCTACCCCTAACTCTATTGCTAATATTGTAAAGTATTACGAATTCTTGAGTGTTTCAAGCCATTTGAGCATCAACAATTAGCTTAATACTTTTAGCTTTGTAAAATTCGATAACATTCTTGAGCACAATGTGTCATCTTGGTCAATCGAATTAAACTTGGATCTCTAATGTTTTCTAATTTTGTTTTATAATATTCAAATGATATCTTTGGTGTAATTTTTCTATCATAATGAGCTTTTCTTATGTGAATAATAACTCAAAATTGTAAGGTAGTTGATAAACTCAAATTCATCATAATGTGACATCATAGCAATGATGTCGTATCAACAATGTTATTGATACGATGTCATCACTCATGCTACATCATCATTGATATGACATTTTGGGATGTGTGCACTCCTATAAATATGACACTTGGACACATAATCCAACAACTTTTCATTCTAACACATAGGGAAATTCTTGCAGTTTGGTTTCGTAATTGTAGTAGAGAGTGAGTGTCCACAATGTTATGTTAGACAATAGACCAAAGTCTTTATTCAAGTAAATTGTACTTGAACACATTTTATGCACGAAAATAAAGATTTAAGCTATTTTCCATCATTGCAGCATCACTTAGTTTTCTTTATACTTACTCTGAATAATTTCCTTGTTTTCTTAGTTAATACTTTACTTTTCCAACTATTTTACTTTATGTGCTTCATTAGTAAAAGTAGAATGGGTATGACTGGTTTCGAGCATGAAGTGTAGTCCTAGCAGTGGCATTTCCTAATTTTCTTAATGATAATCCAACTTGGTAATCCTAGTGATAACTACATGAGTCCAAGATGTGATCAATAAACCATGAATGGATACATATAGCCTTAGGATAGAATGGATTCTTACTTTAGTGTTACTTAGACTTAGGATTAAGTTTCATTTTCAATCATGTTTATAGTTAGGTGTTAGTTAAGCCAAAAAACATTAGTTATCATATGCCTCACTGAGAGCTAAGCCCTACATTTGTACCTAACTAGCTTAAAGTGGGAAGATAGCGAACACAAACTTAAACTTAATTACTAGCATACTAACATTGTCCATCTATGGATTATGATCGAGTCACATGTGAACACTCATGACTTGTATGAATGAGTAATTAGCGTCATTGTTGGGGATTGAACCTAGGTCACTCACATGATAGGTAGGAATGCTTACCACTATACCAGCTTAGATAAGGAGGATGGATGTACTGTGTGCTAGTATGACCATCCTAAGGGATGTTGTCCTATCATGGTACATTTGCAAGAAATGGGGGCATATGCATTGAATCAAAGATTCATCAAGAAATAGATGCATAAACAATTACCTTACCCTCAAAGTAACTACCAAAAGACCTTTCAAACAACCTATTTACCCAATGGAGCTTATCTACAACTACAAGAATAATAACATCAGCAATGGTAGTAACCACAATTGTCGTTAATCCCACCACCATGATAACAGTACCCATATCAAGTATCATAGTCTTATGGATACTATGTTCAATGTCTAATTTCTCTAGGAAATGTACTAGTCCAAACTCCTCAACACTATCCACCAAAATACCATACACCTACACCTCCAAGGATGGATTTTGATCCATACATGCATCAATAAATAGTTGGTTCATCGAGTCAACCTCCTAACCCTTTACCACCTATGCCATTACCGATCACAAAGGGGGAACTGCCATCTAAACCTTAGCAGAAGAATGCTACAATGATAGTGAATGTACAAATAGAGGATCATACCAACAATATTAAGGGTAAATCTAAGATATGTCCTTTCTTTAGGATAAGTCTAGAAAAGGCTAGTATACTTAGGACTTCATTAAGACAAGTTTTTCTTACAATAGATCCTCCTACCAACATCATGCTTCCATAACAACTAAATCAAGAACTTAAAACTATCATGCTTATAGATATAGTATCAGACTAGATTAAGGTAGAAACACTTCCTAGGAAAATAATGGATCTAGGAGTTCCTTTGATTTATTTTCGAGAAGCTAGAAATTTATCATGCAAGGCCCTCCTAGACTGAGGTTCCAGAGTAAACTTGATTTCTCAAGACACATATAAGGCATGTAACTTACACCCTTAAAGAAGTGTAACATAAGGTTAGTGCTTGCAAATCAATTTTCCACCATTTCTTTGGAATAGATAGAAGATGTGGTGATCACTATCAATGGTTGGTCATATCCAATAGACTTTCTAGTGATTGACATGAAGAATAATGACAAGGAATTTCCCATCATAATGGAAAGAGCAAGGCTTAGAACGTTTATGCTAAGTTAAGAATGAGAGATTTATCTATAGAAATCTATAAGGAGGACATGCAAGAATCCATACACACAAAGAGGATTCCATGCATTACCAATGATAAAGAAGGATGCAATTGTGGATCAACACTTTAGAACATCAACATAATCCTTACCTCAACCCACATTAAAAGTGAAAAACAAGTGTGTAAAAAAAAAAGAAACATGGACCACTAAACCAAAAGACATCCCATGGCCAAAAACTAAGAACCAAAAAATTGTCTAAAACATGCATGAAAATATCTAACCCACTTATTAACTCATATTCTAAGAGAATGACCCCAAATGAGAGCTCAAAAATGAAAATATTCAACCGGAATCATGCACCAATAGGTAGGGGAATTGAGGACTACATATTTGAATTTAAAAATAAACTAGAGACTATAGTTGGACCTTTTGAGATGGAAATACCATCTATTTCAACAAGATATAAATCCTCAAAAGATCAAAATTTGATTACTATCAAGATTACCTAGGACAATAACCAAAAAACCAAATAATTAAAAATGATAAGTGAGAAACCTAGAGTGCATGATCCAAGGGATATAGGGTCCATGTTCTGAACACTTACCCATGAATTTAGTTGTGGGAGTGCCTAACTTAGGAATTAATAAGCTCTTTTTAACTCTTTTGTTTTCCCATTTTTATGGTTTATAATTTTTGTTATATCTTTTTCTTTCTTAATACTTTTTCACATTCTTTGATATCTTCTCATTCTTTTGTACTTTTTAATTTCTTAATAATTTCTCAATTCTTTGATATTTTCTAATTATTTAATCATCTTTCATTCTTTTTATCTTTCTAGTTCTTGATATATTTTCTAAACTTTCATGTTTTTTTGTCATTTTACTTGTACATATTTTTATTAATTTTGAATAACACAAATCGAATAAGGCAAGATATTGTCCTAATAAGGTGAATATTTCTCTAAATTATCGATCATAAGGGATTGATTATCTATACAATGAGACCACAATATCCATCCACTGATTCTCATAATAAAACTAAGAATACACTTTTGATCATCATTCCTTGATAAAAGAGTGAAGAACCAAGTGGGAATGTAAAGGGTGTGGCATCAAGGGGATTTGTGGGTTCTCTTGAATTACTATTGTGAGTTCTATACTATTGCTAAGGAAGTATTATATCCTTGTAGATTTAATGAAAAATGGAAGTAAAAGTACAATAAGTGTTGCCTTACCATGTCACTAGAAAGACATGTTATCTATGCCTAAATGTAGTCCTTAGGTAAGGTTGACACAGTTAAAAATAAAATCCATGCACAAAATAAATTTTTTAGGCGTCCTATTAGAAAGACATGTTACCCATGCTTAAAGGTAGGTGACTTCTCAAGAGTTTAAAAAAATAATAAAAGTGCAAGGACTAAACTCCTCCCTTGGATAATATGCCAAGTGTTAATACTCCTTGCAATAGTGATAGTCTTACGATTATACATCCCAGAGATGAAACAATGTGATGTCATTGGAAAGTTGTTTGGACATGGTTTGAATCTTGGAAAGAAAGGCTAATGATTACCTTAATCATTGATTACACACAAGAATTCATTATGCCTATGCTAAGACACCTCATGTCCCAATTTATGCAATCCCTTCTACAGTCCATCTCACCTCAATGTATATTTAATCATAACTCTGGTTTTGTGTAATATAGTGCTATTTTACCAATCTAGAAACACTAATATGTGTTTTTTGTTAAATAGGTATGTCTTGCATTTAACTCCTTAAGTGCCTAAAGACACTTTTAGGTGTGGTTATACAAGGGCACTATGGGCTGAAGCCTACTTTAGGGAGGACCCGCTTGTATAACTCTTGTATTTAATACTTTGCAAGCAATTCCACATCATCTTGTTCCTTCCAACATCATCAACCATCTCATAAATACTTCCCTTACTTTCAAAAAAAATTTCCAAATACCTATAACCCTTCATCCATCTTCTATACACTTAATAAACTTTGATAGCCAAAAATTCATTCTTTATGGACTTTATGGCTACTCTCAGACCCTATGGAAATGCTTACTATCTTCTGATCATTCTTTTTGACTTATTTTTCCAAACAAAATTGATTGAAAATTTGAAATCGTTTAAGGTGATGTTGTTGATACAATGTATGAGCCCCTCGTATGTTGTTGATTCGATGTCGTATCAATGATGTCACTATATATATATAGCATATTTTTTATCTTTTTCATTTGCAACAAGGGAAGCTTTTGCCATTTTCTTTCTAAGCTCTAATTCATTAAATTTCAAAGCCAATAACTTTGTTCCCACATCTCTGATTTTTGAAATTTTTGAATTGTGTTGATCTTAGAGTGTTCAACTTAGTTGTTGAGGTGTGACATTAGAAATTGGAGCCAAAATTTTTGAAAAATTTTCTAACAACAAAAGATAGTCTAAGGGTAAGTAAGATGAAACACTAAAGTTATTATCATGAATTAAGTAAATTTAATCCAAATAATTCAATGAATTCTCCCTTTAAATCACTCTAACTAGTTCTAGGGAATTATAAGCAAAAAGATAATAAATGTGAAACGTCATGAAAATTAAGGATGCACCTCTTAGGGGGTATTATTTTGAAATTTTTTCTAACTTTGCAATCATCATAAATTAAAAATGTGATCTAACCAAGAGTATGAGAAGGATTATGACCCGTTAAGCACCAATTTAAAACACTTTGGTAATCCTAAACTCTTGATTGATTGCAGATGATCCCAAAGAGGATACAAGAAGGAGGACCTTCACAACCTAGAAGTAAAAGATTGAAAGGCCATGGGAGAGGCTGAACTAGAGAACAAACTCTATTAGTAGAGCATGTAGAGTAAGAAGCCCAATCATTTAGTATTCATCAATAAACACCTACTACTAAACACTTTGCCCAAGTGGAGGTAAATGTAGAAAAGCACCTAAACAAGGAAAATGCCTCACACTGTCACCAAAATGCCTCCAGGTCATCTAGGAGAAGGCAAAGAAACCACAACTACCATTCCCCTACCTAATCAAGAAGTTGTGCAAATAGATAGGCATATTGGGTTACAAAAATGATGTTTTTAGAAAAGCTCAAAATGCTTGATATGCAAAAAAATCAAAACCAATGTCTTCGAAAAACGACCAGCTAGAAAAGTAAGTAAGCACTAAGAGATTTATAGGCTCAAATGTTGTTGATACTATCCAAGATACTAGCCAAAAATAGGAAGCAAGACCTAGTGGCCAACCACTAGTTGATCAACAATAACAACAAGTTCCACTACTACGTTGTAGGACTGCAAACCTTCAATCAACCATTTGTAATAGATTGCATACACAATAAGCTGGAAAACAAGAGAAGGTGCCAATCTTTATAAAGTCCAAGAGTATGTAGTTAAACACATGATTTCAATAGACTCTACAGTTGGGCAAGTTAAACTATAGTCAAGAGGAGGGGATGATTGGTCATAAAAGATCTCATGGAACATAGCATTGTTCCAAGTGATGCTAGAAATAAGTGAAGGAATCATAGTTGTGGTTATGCAACATCAAGATGTAGTAGGAGTTGCTGATGTGATCATAGATCACATTAAAGAGTCATTCAATGTTCTTGTTATGCCACCAACCGATATTTCTAGAGTGAGAGATGCCCAAATACTTGCTGGTACCTCGATGACTCCTACTAAACATGTAGAATCTCTTTGATATTCCTAGTCATATATCTATAGTTTAGTCTAAATTAATCACCACCAAGGAAAAGTTGATCATGGTTGAGACTAGGGCGAAGCACACAGAAAATGAAGTGCAAAAATTGCAAGAAGAATTAGCCATCCTAAGAGCTAAAAGAAGGGACCCAACATAATTTTTTGCACTAGACCAACTCAACCAATTTAGAATAGACCATGTTAAGTGTCTCAATGATCATAATATGAAGATTGAGAGAGAGAAGAAGAAGGCAATATGGGATGCATCAATGGCAGAAGCTTAGACGTATGCACATGCCAAAGCACACACCACCTTGCAAGAATAAAATAAACAACTAGCCATTGACAATGCTCAATTGACCAACATAGAAAAGCAAAAGAACATTCTCAAGAAGAGCATCCAGAAACTCCAAGAATAGTTAATCCATGTTAACCAAGACATGAGTTGCTTGGCTCATTAAAATAGAACCTTGTTGATGAGACGCGGTCTGCGTCGACCGCGATATCGCGTACACGATATCGCAGTCAGCTGCAATTTCTATAAATAAGAGGCGGCTCTCCCTTATTCCACATCCCAGTTTTAGTGTAGCGAAGCTCTGGCAGTTTGATCCCTCCAGAGTTAGAATTTTCCCGTGTCTGCCCGCAGTGTGGTGAATGTGATTGTACGGTGTCTTTATTCGAGTGTGCCGTACTTGGAGACGCACATGACCGGCAATAAAGATCGAGATTACTTCATCATTGCAGCATTCACTTAGTTTATTTATTGTTATTTATTTCATGTTATTTATTGCTTTCATAGCACGATGTGAGTACGACTTAGCTACGAGCATCTACGGTTGTGTACAGCTAGTTAAGGAATCGGTTACTCATTGCGATTAGTTTCTCACCCTTAAACTCCTAGAAGCGGAACGAGTACGACTTGATTACGAGCATTTAAGTGTGACTGCTTGGTAGCCCAGTGGTGTAGCTAGGAGGATCTATGCTTGGTAACCCAGTGGCGTATTTGGGGTCTACGCTTGGTAATCCCAGTGGCGTACCTAGGCCTATGCTTGGTAGTCCCTATGGCAATCGTGCACGAGGTCCAAGATGTGTATGGTTGATCAAGGAATCGGTT